>JARQOC010000006.1:115910100-115945249 GCA_033576535.1 Allobates femoralis
TATTAACTGTGTAACATGTCAATCAAGGCTGCCCTGTGGTCATTCCACTCCATACTGCTAGCCATGTACTCTGGAGATAAATCAACAATCAGCCGCCGAACCAGGGCCCAGCGCACATGTTCTCCTTGAGTGGGTGTCCTCATTGGCCATGAAGGTCTCTCAGACCATCACCCAGGCACTACAATATCTTCTCAATGCCGTGGGACTCTCCACAAGTTTTCTGGAGAATCACCCCCTATTAGAAGATTCTTCTTCTGGTCGGGGTTCTTGTTCAGTCATAGTCACTGAATCTGCTAGGAAAAGAGGACAGAGAAATTAATCCTTTAGCCTCTAACACCTCGGAATCTATGGCTTATGAGTTAGGTTCGTGTTCCCCTGGGGGAGATCTCATATTCGGACTCTGCATCCGAAGAAGAAGAAGCAGCCTTTGATCTTGATTCTCTGGACACATGGGCAATGGTAGACAGCTTCCTTACGGCCGTCAACCAGACATTAAAGATAGAGGATGACCCCACCAACATTCCGGAGCACGCGATCTCCGTCAAGAGATTTAGGTTGTGAGCATAAATCCTTTTCAAATCATGCGCCGAATTCAAGACACTTCAAAAACACAGAGAGCATCCTGATAAAAAGTTTACTGGGCGCAGGCTCATAGACTTACATTACCTTCTCCCTGCAAGGAATGAGCTGAATCCAAGACGGTGGACCCCGCTATTTCAAGGCTGTCTGCAAGAACCCTTCTGTCCCTGCCGGACAGAGCATCCCTTAAAGACTCCATTGATAAACAGATCGAGAACCTTTCTCGCTCTGCTTTCAAGGCGGCTGGCGCGATTCTTTCATCTGTCTTTGCCTTGGTCTGTGTGGCCAAGTTCCTGGCGTCTTGGTCAGATATTTGTGTGCAGACTTAGGGCACAGGACACCAGGAGCATCAGTTTCTATTGTCCTTCCTGAGGGGGTTGATATTTGTGCCTGCTGTTGAATCCAGGAGAAACAGTTCTACTATGTTCTCCTGATGGGAACCGCTATTGTGGGAGCGCTTTATTTTGGTCTCAGCTCCAGGGGTCCGTTCCAGTCCCTGACCGGACCTCTGCATCGGCCTGCCATCATTCCCGGCTATTATTACTGGAGGCCGCGGCTTTAGGCCTTTTTTCCCGCCCCCTGGATGACGCAGATGATGCGGACAGCGTCATAGCAGGGGGCAAACTGGAGCTGCTCATTGCAAGGGGAGTATCGTGCCTTTTACGATCCCACTCCGCCCTCTCCCTCCTCCTCCTCTCTCCCTGCTGGAGGACGTCAAATGACGCCGGGCCAGATCACAGAGAGGGGCGGGAGGTTTCCATCAGCGGTCCCGCCCCTCCTCCCAGCGGCTCTAAAAAGCACTCTAGGCGCCATTACATGAACACAGAGGGTACAATGAGCACAGCATTCGCTGTGTGGCAGTCTCCGATGGCAAATACAGGACAGCCAGCAGTGATTATATTCCCTGCTGCAGCTTTTTCTCCTCCCTCTGTACACCATATAAAGAGCAGTGTAATACTACAAGGGGCAGAACAAACACGTCAGGTTGTCCAACACTGGCTTCTCCAGTAGTAATAACATACCTGATTTCCAGAGGTGTGCATTATGTTAATAAAGTGATTAGGTGTGAAAATTACTGATCATTAGGCACAGTCTGGTTTCAGATGGAGAAGAACTCGGCTAAAAACCCAAATGATTGTAATACGACTTGTGTGGCCTCACAGCAACACAGCTCTGCCTATGATCTTAACCATTTCACTACTGAGGTCTTTAACTCTTATCACTCTCGCACAGCATGCAGTCTCTCTGCCTAGTGCATGTGCCATACCAATACAGCAAGTATTGTTTTTTCCTACCACTGTGTCAGATGCCACTACCTGTCAGTGCACCAAATGCTACAAGTCATTATGTATACATCTATGTCACAGTCTATAGAAAAATGACATGCAGCAGGACAATGTCACCTCTGTTTGATGGATATCACAATCCAAATCCAGACCTGGACCTTGATACATCTTTGGTGGAACTCCAGATCATACGTTCTATGTCAAAGAAGCTAAACGTCTGTACAGGTATTTTATGGATCACCCCCCTTTAACCACAGTAACCCAGGACTGGGCTGGTCCTCCGCAAAGATCCCCTACCTGATAGTTTTCCCATTAAGGATGCAGCACAGTCAGGTAGAGCAAATAGTATGATCAGTTTTTTGAACCGACTGGTTCTTCCTTAGCCCCCTTTTTTGCTTCTGTCTAGGCAACTGAGGCCTCAGGTCTGGGGCAAGTAGTCTGCATACTTCCCTATGCGATAAAGGCGCTGATCTAAGCCGCATAGACCTAGCAGCGCAAATTTACATCATGCTGTCCTACATTCAGCTAATGCACGTGACTAACAGGCAGATTATTTTAGCGGCCGTCTGTTTGGAGAAAACTTACAACCCGCCGACAACACACACGGTTTCGTTCCTTTCGGAAATCATTTGGCGGGTCGATATCCAGACAGGCACAGGCTACCAATCACCATGATGGAAACGAACAGACTTCCCAGACATCAAATGCAAACTGGCACTCCCATTCTACCCAATCTAAACCTTAGGAATCTTGACCCCCCATAAGTTCTTCAATCCAAAGAAGACGCCTTACAAGTAGGCGGACGACTCTTCCTGTATCATTATGTCTGGCTCGCAGTTGGAGAAGACAGGCGAGTTAGGGCCCTTTCACATTGGCGTTTTCGCCAAAATGCGGCAGATTTACCGCATCTGCTGCCTAATGGCCGCACTTGCGGCAGGCCCCATGCATTGTCTATGGAGCTTGCAGTAAGTGTGCGGCAAGTGCAGTTCCAGCAGGTGTGGCAGCGAAAAAAAACGCTGCTGACCGCATTTTTTTTTTTTTGCGGCTGCACATTACCGCAAGCCCCATACACAATGCATGAGGCTTGCCGCAAACGTGCCGCAAGTGCGGCCGTTAGGCAAAACCCTCGCCAGATGCGTTTTTTTTGACCGGATCCAGACAAAAATGCCAGTCTAAAAGGGGCCTTAGAGATGTGGTGTTTCCTGGTCACAGTATGGGGTTTCCTCCCCACAACCGGGCCTTCCCGTCCCCATTACCATAAAACCGTCGGCCACAGCTCACGCTTATTCTCAGGTCAATAATTCCCTCCCACAAAGAGGAGTCTTTGTCTCTGTCCCTCAAAACGAATCTCCAGACTTCTATCGGAACCTGCTTATACTTCCCACAAAGGAAGGGCCAGTCCGACATACCCTACACTTGAAACTCCACACCAAATCGTTAAGGTTCGTCACTCTGCACGGGGTCTCCCCGCTCCATGTTTCATCCATGAAAGAAGGTGAGTTTCTCACTTCTATAGAGATCCAATACTTCAGGCGCATCGGACGCTCCTACAGTTTGTGGCTGGCCCCCAGAGTATTTTACCAAGGTCATGATGATTGTCATGACCATCCTCCACTCAAGAGGAGAAGTCATAGTTCCATACTAGATATCTTACTCATCAAGGATTCTTCTCTCAGGGACTGTGAATAGAGTGTCCAAACATAGTACACACTCTACATCACCTAATCTACCAAGGTCATTGCCAGTCCTCAGTTACACTCTGACCTACCAGGGATGCATTTTCAATATCTCCCGTGGATCGGTACTTCTCTTGCCAGACAAGTCACGGACACTCCGCCATGGTGTTCGGACCCTCGTTCGCCCAACGCATCGATCGCTCTGGCTTGCCATGAGAGTTCTAGGCAAGATAATAACGGCAATGGTAGCAGTTTCCCGTTGCGCAATTGCACCTCAGGCCTCTCCAATTGGTCCTGCTCTCATCCTGAGACAAGAGCCTCTTCTCCTCGAACATGATGTTCCGTCTATTCCTCTCAACCAAACATCCTCTTCGCTGGTGGCTCCGATCGTCCTTCCCCTCACAGGGGGAGATCCTTCCTTCTAACTCATGGGAGAGTCCCGGCCATCGATGCACGCCTAACAAGCTGGAGTGCAGTGTATCTTCACCTCACGGCTCAGACAAAATGGTCCCCATGGGAGTCCACCATGCCCATCACCCTTCTAGAAGTTCGGGCCATTCTTCGTGCACCTAGACCATTCCATTGACTTCTCTTAGGGGATCACATCAGAATACAGTTGGACAGTGCCTCAGCAGTGGCATATGACTTTCACCAGGAGAAACTAGCAAGAAACAAGCCATGCCAGAAGTAGAATTCATTCTTCGTTTGGCAAAGTCAACCAGATCAGCACTATAAGTGGTGCACATCCGGGAGGGGACAATTGGACGGTGGACTTCCTCAGCCGTCAGCACATAGATTCAGGGAAATGGTCCCTTTCTTCCGGAACAGTTGTGAATTCCAAAGGTACACCTTAGGACGTCACGCCTCAATGCCAAAGTTCCCAACGTCAGTGCTCTGTTTCACGACCTGCAATCACTAGGAACAGATGCCCTAGTCCAATCCGGGACGCAGTTTCGCCTCTCCTACTTCTTCCCCCTTTGCTTCTCATACCAGAGCGATGCAGAAGATCTCGCTGCATGACATACCAGTCATACTAGTAGCCCTAGGCTGACTCATGGGGCGCCTAGTACATCTACCTAGTTCAACTCGCCACCCGCCCTTGACAACGTCCAGAATGTCCGAACCTCCTTTTCAGGCCCATTTTACAATTGGACTTCGAAGGCCCTGACTTTAACAGCGTGTCCCTTGAGACCTGGCTTTTTAACCCAAGCCGGTCTTTTCCCCACCCGTGATTGAATCCATGATCAGGGCGAGGACACCTGCTTCCACTCGGATTTATTACAGAGCATAGAAGACTTGAGCCCATTCATTGAATCCATGATCCGAGCGAGGACACCTGCTTCCGCTCGGATTTATTACAGAGCATAGAAGACTTGAGCCCGCTCACCTCTGCTCTGTTCGATGCCTAATACCTTAAAGATTTTCTTCAGGAGGGTCTGGATGCGAGTCCCTCCTCTGGACCCTCTCAAAGTCCATGTCTCAGCTTTTTCAGCGCTCTTTCAGCGCTGTCTGGCCACTGAACCTCAAGTGAATGCACTTACCCAAGGGGTTGGCTGTCGAGTCGCCCTTACTAGAGACCGTTGGACGCAAGAACCTCAACCTGGTACTGAATGCATTGCAAACCCTCCGTTTGAGCCCCTCAAGGATCTTTCCGTCCGTCCTCTTTATTGGGAAGTAACGCTTCTTACTGCAATTACCTCCATTCACATAGTCTCGGAGCTCGCAACGCTTTCTTGCAGGGAGCCACCCCTGGCGCCTCAACAAAACAAGGTAGTGCTCCATCCGGTACTGTCATTTCTTCCGAACGAAAGGGTTCCTCTTACTTAGGAGGTATCTTCACCATCCTGGCACAGGTACATCATATACAGTAGCTCCTATGTACTCTGGATCCAGTGCGGGCACTCGGTATATACGTGTCCAGAACGACGCCCTGCCCACAGGTTGATTTCCTGTTCCTCCTTCCGGACGGCATCCGCAGTGGTATGCCATTATCAAACGCCACTCAGACCAGGTGGATTCATTATCTAGGCAACTTACAAGCCCTACAGACTGCCGATTCCAGCAGGTATAACACCGCACTCCACTGGTGCGGTTGAGGAATCCTGGGCCAATCAGCACCAGGCATCGACACAACAAGTGTGTAAGGCAACCGCTCGGTCCAGCCTTTCAGACAAATTGTCCCCAGATGCGAGTCTGGGAAGGAGCGTCCCTCAGGTGGCAGTAGTCCACCTGTAGGTGTCTGTGTTTTTTCTGTAACTTTTATGTGACTTGTTCCATTGTTCTTCCCAGCCAGGGACTGCTTTGGGACATCCTACGGTCCTGTGTCCCCCAATAAGGCGAAGGAGAAAAGTAGATTTTTGTGTACTCACCGTAAAATCCTTCTCTTAGCCTCTAATTGGGGGACACAGCATCCACCCTGTTGCCCGTTTTTTTCGGGCCTTTCTTGGTTTGTCATGTTGCTCTTGAGCTATTATATAGTTGTCTTCTTGCATACTTTGTTGTCTTGTTGATTTTATTTTCTTCTCCTACTGCTTTAAGCACAAAACTGGTGAGGCAATGCCTGCTCCAGGGGTGTGTACTGCAGAGGAGGAGCCACTGTAACTCTTTTGCAGATTCTGCTTAGTGTCGCCTCCTAGTGGACAGCAATATAGCACCCACGGGCCACTAGGAGGTGACACTAAGCAATTGAAAAAGAAGCACAGAGGCTCCTCCCAGCAGTATATAACCCCCTGACTGGCACATTTCAGCCAGTTTTGTGCTAAAGCAGTAGGAGGAAAACTACATAAGCCGATAAGGCAACCAGGAACATAAACAAAAGAACACCAACCACAACAAGGCCAACAGGCTACAGGGAGGGTCCTGTGTCCCCCAATTAGAGGCTAGGAGAAAATGATTTTACGGTGAGTACACAAAAATCTCCTTTTCTTCACTATTCCTCTGGGGCTTGTGCATATCCATTATGCAGAGCCTCTCTCCTCCTTTTTTGTCCTGATAGGTCATCAATATCTGATCAACTGTTATCTGAAAAATAGTCCTTCCGTATCAAAGTTCTGGACAACCCTCTCTAAATCACCATGTTATAATGTGTAGAGCAGCTTATATAACACAACCTTGTTTTCTTTTATTCCTAGAAATTTTGTAATACACAAACCGTTAACTGCAGGGATGTAGAAGGGCGGCAGTCTACCCCCCTCCATTTTGCTGCAGGATACAATCGAGTGGGTGTTGTGGAATACCTGTTGCTACATGGCGCCGATGTCCATGCAAAAGATAAAGGGTAAGAAGTGACTGGGCCGATTATTTTTCCAGGACGCCATCTGCAATCTTTATGTTCTAGTACATGTTAGAGATAAAAGTAAATCATTTTTACTTAACAAGTATTTAGTGGCTCACTTTGCTTTCTCATTTTTCAGATTTAGGGTAAATATTGCTTACAGATGCCATTTACAATCTAAGGCTGCGTTCACACATTGCGTATTTTTGCGCGCTTTTTTGCGCTCACTTTTCAAAATGCGCAATGTGCTTTTTGTCTGCCGGCAAAGTGAATGTGTAATTCACTTTGCCGTGCAGACACTGCGTAAAAATACACTGCGCTTTTATGGGAGAAAATGGTGATTGCTCTCAGTGTGAGAAACAAGATAAAAATCTTGTGGTTGTGATACCTTTATGGGAGAAAACGCAGCAGCGTAAAGAATTGACATGTCAATTCTTTACGCAGCAGCACCTGCATTTTCTCTTATAGGGGCGGCGCTGCTGCATCTGATGTCACAGATGGGAAGGAAGAATCCTGCTTCCTCCTCCCCTATGTGACACATGTGACCACCCATTTGATTTCGCAGTGTATTAATATACACTGCAAAATCCAAGTTAAATAAAGACAAATGCATTGAAAATAATAAAGAATGAAATGCTTACCCTCCGACGGGTGTTCCGGTGTCCGGGAGCTAGAAGCCGCCGCAGGAATTGCCCTGCTAGGACCTGTGGTGATGTCAAAGGGCGTTCCGGTCATGTGATATGGATCACATGACCGCAAGCGGCAAATGGGCGCTCGTGACGTCACTCTGACATCACGGCAGGTCCTGGCAGGACCATACATCGCCTGCCTCTGCATTGGAGAATGGAGAAAAGGCGTCAGAGGGCATTTGATTTTTTTATTATTTCTCATACATTTGCCTTTGTTTAATTTAGATTTCGCAGTGTGTATTAATACATTGCGAAATCTAATGGGGCGGTCACAGATGTCACACAGGGGAGGAGGAACCAGGATTTTTCCTCCCCTCTGTGATATCACCTGCGCTTTGTGGGGTGAAGAAAGCGCGGTGTGTGAAAGCCCCGGCATATTTTGTTGCTTTTTTTTTTCGCGGCCGAAAATCGCGGCAAAAAGCGCTACAAAATACGCAAATGTGTGAACGTAGCCTCTTTGTTTTTAACCCCTTCACCCCCAGGCTATTTTCTGTTTTTCTTTTCCTCCCCTTCTTCAAGAGCTATGACCCTTTTATTTTTCCATTAATATAGACATATGACGGCTTGTTTTTGCAGACCTAGTTGTACTTTTGAATGACATAATTCATTTTACCATATAGTGTATAGGAAAATAAGAAACAAATTCCAATACAGTGAAATTGCAAAATAAAAAAATAAATGCAATTGTACAGTTTTTTGTTTTTTTATTCGCTGTATGGTAAAACTGACCCAGCAGTATGATTCTCCAAGTCAGTACAAGTACACAGATTTTTTTTTTAAGTGCTGAAAAAATTTGTCAAAACCAAAAAAATTCACTTTTGTCGCTGTTGTCAAAGAAATGTAAGGTTTTTATTTTTTGGGCTCTGGTGGCTGTGTGACTCGTGTTTTTACGGACACCATTTTTGGATAAATATGTCTCATAGCCTCTTGTATTTTATTGTAAGTCTGGTGGTTAATTTTTTTATTTTTCCCGCAGTTTACCAATCACATTATTTAATTTTTTTTTTCTTCAATGGAGCAATATTTTAATATTCTTATATTTTAATTTTTTTAATATTGTATTTACTAATCCATTTACAGGATTTCAGTCATCCAATCGCTTGTGCTATACAGTACAGAAATCATAATCTCCCGTAAATGACGGCATTCAGCCCAGTGTTCATAGGAAGATCGTAATGATATGTGGGGGTCATGACACCCTGCAATCTGGTCACAGGCGTGCTGATGGGAGCAGGGAATGATGTTTTCCTGCCAGCACATGTTAAATATCGTTGTCAAACTTTGGCAGCATGACTTAACTGGTTAGAGTGAACCTGTCACCAAATTTGTGTTTTTTTTAAAACTAAAAGTGCCACCTTCATCAGCGCCTATGCACTATACTAGGAAGGTGCCTTTACTGCCCCTGAACACTGAGTAAACACTTGAAAGTCTCCCGCCATGTATTATAATTACCAGGTTTCGGTCTGATGGGCTTGATTATTGTTATTAGTGTTATTGCACAGTCAGACCCACTTCTCTGCGCCAATTACCGTCATTATTGATACCTCCTGTGTCATCCACATAACTTGTTAAAGGGAACCTGTCACCTAGATAAAGCCCCCAGGCTATCACTACCTGTCCCTGCACCTTCCTATTACTACCCTAACTATCCCTTTCTGTCCTAACTGTGTGGTGTGATTGTTTATTAAAATGTATATACCTTAGTTGGGCATTTGTTAATGATCGGGGGGCTACCATTGCTAGCCCCCTGGGCGTCCTCTTTGGGTCCCTCTCACTGCCTCCAGGAGTCTTTATCACGCCCCGATGGGAGTGATATTGAAATCAAATTTCGCGCCCCCAGCCTGGCTTGCTCCACTCTGCTATGCAGCCTTCCTGTGGTAATGACGCTTAACGCGTCATTCCCGGAACTGCGGGCTCCATAGTTAGGGTAGTAATAGGACGGTGCAGGGGACAGGTAGTGATAGCCTGGGGGCTTTATTTAGGCGACAGGCTCCCTTTAAATCTCACAGGGGGAGATCTCACTTATATGCTCTAGGCTCTGCAGTGTTGAGCCTAGAAAGCATGTGCTGCAGTCAGGACCTGTAAGGAGCCCATACATTGTAGGCTTAGCGCTGCAGTCTCTAGTGCGCATAAGTGAGATCTCCCCTTGCGAGATTTAACAGGCGATGTGGATGACACGGGGGGGAAGGACACATAAGAAGAGGACGGTAATTAATGTAGAGAGGCGGCGTGGATGGCACAGCAATCAAGCCTATTGGACCAAAACCAGTTAATTTATAATACAGGGCGGGAGACTTTCATGAAGTATTTATTAGGTGTACAGGGGTAATCCAGGCATAATAGCTACTTTCATAGAATGCAACATAGGCACTGCTGAAGGTGGCGCTTTTAGTTCAAAAGCCAAAAATCTGGTGACAGGTTCACTTTAATAACCACAGGTAGATTTTTGATGCACCATCAGCTGTTTGAGGCACATGATGGCTGATTTAAAACAACTGTCATGTGCAAAGAAAGATGCAAGCTTAGCGTCTGAGCCCACAAGAAAGGCAGGGATACGACATATGATGTAAATATACATCATATATCATGAAGGGTTTAAAGGTATGTTAAATGTCAAACGTTTCCTCTTGTGCTGATCAATATTTTCCATATTCGCACTGTGCCCACCACATGGCACCTCTGAGTATTCAGTGTTCCTCTCAATCTGTGCTCCTAAGGAAGGATAATACGGCATTGCTACCTATGGATCTGGGTACCGTACTATGGGTCTCTACATTATGAACGTGTATTATTGCTGTGTCCAGGATTGCTAATCACGTCGCCTAAAGTAGTCCAAATCCTTCTACAACCTCCCAGCTTGCAGGGCCAATGCTGATGACATTTTGTCTTCTCCAGGGGCTTAGTGCCATTGCATAATGCCTGTTCGTATGGACACTACGAGGTGGCAGAGCTGCTTGTTAAACATGGAGCAGTCATTAATGTTGCAGATTTGTGGAAATTCACACCATTACACGAGGCCGCAGCAAAAGGGAAATATGAAATTTGCAAACTGCTGCTTCAGGTATGATGATTATTAAACTGAACAATTTAAAAAATCCTCTCATTTCTGCAAAACTATAAACTTGTCTAATGTTTCACAGTGCAGAGGTCTTGGGGGACCCCCTCAGTTCATTACATCATTAACGCCTCACACGGTGTAATCAATTACAGTGATGGGTTGACGTAATAGCTGTTTTAGCCAAATATTACAAGTTATGCTAGCATTACTTGTCGGGCAACCGGGTACACTCACACTGTATACAAACCCTGCCATCGAGAACAGTTTAAAATATGAGGCTGAACCTGGGCACAGTTTAGTACTGCACTGTGTAAAAGTCATCAAATATTCACCTACAGTTTTGCTGTAAAAGAATTCCCACGAAAGTCTCTGCACCTCCATTTCTCTTGTGTGTACGATTCAGAAAGTAGTGTGACGAAGAACATTGAACTTCTCTATGGAGCAACATATTCACTACTAGTAGATCCCATCCCAGGATGGACTCTGTGTAATAGAAAATGCATCCACTTAAAATGGGGTTGTCCACTGCTTAAGCAACCTCTTCTCATTTCCCACGTTCATCCCCATAAAAATAAGCTTATGCTCCCTCCGGTGCCGGCATGGTTCCATTGATGTCAGAACTTGCATTCCCGGGGCCAACGTGACATTAGTTTCGGGGTTTCCATGTTATAATAATCTCCGCTGGCTTCCTTCTCCCCACCTTCGGACACAGGAGCAATTAACAGGAAGCGCTGAAATCCTGTCAATTACTTAACCGTTCAAAGGCAGGGAAAAGGAAGCCAATGCTGATTGGTCATAACAATCTCACATAAGCTCCAGGAATGCGAATTCTGATGTGACTGGAAATGCGCCTGCATCGGAGGAGAGTATAGCCTTTTTATTTTTATGGGGGAACACATGGGGAATGAGAAGGGGTTATGCAAGTACTGGATAACCCCTTTAAAGGCAGTTTTGTCTCAGAACAATGACTAAGGGTACTTTCACATCAGCTTTTTTTTAAATCGCGGCAGATGCGGTGAAAAAAACGCATCTGCCGCGATTACCGCATACTGGCTGCACTTGCGGCACAGTTGCGGCAATCCCCATACAATGTATATGCGGGCGTGCGGCAAGTGCTGTTTTGGCGCTTGCGGCAGGTGCGGCCGCGAAAAAAAAGCGGCTGACCGCGTTTTTTTTTCGCGGCCGCACCTGCCGCAAGTGCCAAAACCGCACTTGCCGCACCTGCCGAAAGCCCTCCTATACATTGTATGGGGCTTGCCACAACCGTGCCACAAGTGCAGCTGGTATGCGGTAATCGCGGCAGATGCGTTTTTTTCACCGCATCTGCCGCGATTTGAAAAAAACGCTGATGTGAAAGAGGCCTAAGGCTATGTGCACACTGGCCGGGTTTAGTGGCGGCGGCGGCTGGGCGGGACCCGACAAGAAGCTCCGGAGCCGTCCAGCGGCTTCCTGTCGGGTCCGTGCTGCGGGAGACGGGCGGGTGTGCGGCGGGTGCACAGCGGGTTAGCGCCGGCGACTCTGCAGCGGCTGGAAGCAGCACATGATTCTGCTTGCAGCCGCTGCAGAACCGGCCGGATTATAGAACATGCTCATTCTTTGCTAACCCGCTGGGAATCCAGCGGGTTAGCAACGGATGAGCATGTGGAAACCGCCGGTGTGTGCACACCGGGTGTCGGTTTCCATAGGTTTATATGTTAACCCAAAAGCCGCTTTTGGATTAACATAAATTTGCATAAACCTCATGGAAACCGACCGGCGGTTTCCGCGGCTAAACCTGCACTAACCCGGCCAGTGTGCACATAGCCTTAGGCTGCTTTCACATCAGCGGTTTTCGCTGATCGCGGCAGATGCGGTGAAAAAAACACAACTGCCGCGATTACTGCATAACGGCTGCAGTTGCGGTTTACTTGCGGCAAGCCCCATACAATGTCTATGGGGCTTGCAGCAGGTGCGGCAAGTGCAGTTTCGGCACTTGCGGCAGGTGCGGCCGCGAAAAAAACGCGGCATACCGTGGTTTTTTCGCGGCCGCACGTGCCGAAACCGCTCCTGACGCGCACTTACTGCAAGCCCCATAGACAATGCATGGGGCTTGCCGCAAGTGCGGCCGTTATGCGGTAATCGCGGCAGTTGCGTTTTTTTCACCGCAACTGCCGCGATCAGCGAAAACCGCTGATGTGAAAGGGGCCTAAGATCTACATATCTGTATATCCATGTTGCTAAAATTACTCTGTGCAATTAGGAGCAAAAGTTATGTAAAGGCACAAAGCGCAGTTTAATGTAGATGGAGCTGCTGTCTGCTATTCCAAGTGCAGGGTTCACTCTGTTCGGATAATGTGCACCCTACTTGACCCAACCCTACACTCCTTCACCTGCACGTTGATGTATGAGCTGAATGCAGCATCTCCCCACGCCTCCACCTCACCCTTCACCCATGCTTGGCATATGAGGCACTTACCTTTGAACCCTTTCCATGTTTGCTCCCATATCATGATATGTACAGCGCTCTGATGATGGGTAGTGAATACAGCAGGAGCTGATGGCCACATGTTGGTGGAGCAGGAGCAGCTCTCTGCCACACTAAGTGCAGGGCCCAGAGGAGGGAAGTGTGGATCACACTGTACATCCCTGTATAGTGATTAGATCTGCGCTAAGTGTAGCAGGACCTGAAATGCACCAATCCGATTGTTTTCCCTCAACCCCATTGGAGAGACATACTAAAGCTTATCTGGAGCTATGTCTTATATTCTATATTATGTATATTCTTCCTTTGCACATAAAGTTATTACGTGGATTGTTTGCAGATTGAAACCACAATTTTCCAAGATTTTGTGTTTAATAAGTGAGCAAAACTTAGATTTTAATGTTTCTTCTGCTCCTTTGTGAATAGCATGGAGCCGATTCAACAAAGAAGAACAGAGATGGTAACACTGCATTGGATCTGGTGAAGGACGGAGATTCAGACATTCAAGATCTTCTTCGAGGAGATGCTGCCTTACTAGATGCTGCTAAGCGAGGCTGTGTGGCCAGAGTTAAGAAACTGTGCACCCTGGAAAATGTCAACTGCAGGGATACACAGGGCAGGCACTCCACTCCATTACATTTAGCTGGTCAGTATAAGTTGCTGAGTAGATGGTACTTGGTTCTGTATCACCCCTTCCCCCCGAATCAGTTCTTCATATGTGTTGTTGCTAAATTATGTCCTAATCTTTTAATTAATGTCTAAGAACTCGCTCATATCTGTATATAAATAAACCAAGTGCAATGAGAGAAAAAAAAAATCATATTGCAGTGACACTCGTATTATTGAAGGAGGCAGTGTTGATTGCAAGTTTCCTCTGCTGTTTTTGGCCTGAGGAAAAAATGTCAGCATGCCATGTATGGTCATCAGACAAGATTCACCAATGTAATGTCTATGGGTGAGAAGAAATGGACCGCTCATATGCTGTTCCTTATTTACTGATGTTACCATTCTGTAGCACAAAACAGTTATGATCCTGTAAATAATTGTAGAATAATAACTGCTGAAAAAAAAAACGGCACTTGTGACATATGATATACCAAATGGATTTCACTTGTCCAATTTTTCGGGATGAAAATTGATATTTCTCTGTCGCCTCATTGGGGGACACAGGGCTGTGGGTGTTATGCTGCTGCCACCAGGAGGCGACACTAAGTGATCTGAAAGATTAAAGTAGCTTCTCCTCTGCAGTATACACCCACAAGCAAGCAATGCCCAGCCCGTTTTTATGCTTGGTGTCATAGGAGGCACACACAAAAGTGAGCCCTCTAAGTCTAAGACTGCTATGATACAGAAAGTTTGACCCATGTTTTTCCTGTGTTTTTACCAGCTGGCTACAATAACCTAGAGGTTGCCGAATACCTTCTCCAACATGGCGCTGACGTAAATGCACAAGATAAAGGAGGACTAATCCCATTGCACAATGCAGCGTCTTATGGGGTATGTCTCCACAGTATGACTAGGATTCTGTAGAGATAATTACAGCTTTGGTCGTGAACTTGCATAGATGGGCACACGTTAAGTCTATAGTCATTGCACAGTACCCACAAATTCTGCTAATGTCAGATTTGAGTGAAAATGTCCACATTTTCTTATTTAGTAGCAATTCTGGCTTAAACGAAATGCCGGCACTTTTGCCTAATTTGATGGGCAGGTATAGCTGCATTTCTGGGCACCTCTGAGCTTTCAGAAAGCTTTGCTAAATTGGTATGTGCATTAAACAGTTTCTAATTTTGCACAAATATTCCCTGTATTAATCTTTGGTACATGCGCTCTAGGTGTATCCGTCATACTAACCAGCCGGATGTTGTTGTTTGCAGCATGTGGACCTGGCTGCTTTGCTTATAAAGTACAATGCATGTGTTAATTCCACTGACAAGTGGGCGTTCACACCCCTGCATGAAGCTGCCCAGAAAGGAAGAACGCAGCTGTGTGCCCTGCTCCTAGCACATGGGGCAGACCCTACTCTGAAAAATCAAGAGGGACAAACCTCATTAGACTTGGTTGGAGTAAGTACTTGTTCATAACTTTCTGTGTATTCCTTAGAAAATGACAGCATTTAGTAAGTTTCTACTTTAAAAATGCCTTAGGTATTCACTAATTCTTATTTCTCTGTGTTGTACTATTTCCCATTTCTATTGTCAAATACTTACCACCAAATTATTTTACATTATATTTGTCTGATATATTCATTTTTATGTGCTTTTCACTTAAAAGCTGTACTCTTGTTTATTGTTTCATTAATCAGGCTGATGACGTACGAGCCCTCCTGGCAGCAGCTATGCCATCAGCGGCTGTACCAATGTTTTATAAGCCTCAGGTGATCAATGTCTCCCAGCCCACAAACCCATCAGTGGCAGCTTTGTCATCTGCGCCCTCCAGTCCGACGACTCTCTCTGCTGCCAGCAGCTTGGACAACTTGGCTATCAGCTTCCCTGATGCACCATCTGGGAATAGTGGCGTCGCAGAGGGAGCAGTTGGTTTAGAGAGAAAAGAAGAAGGTAAATGGCTGTGCAAATAGTGCTGGTAAAGACATATGGATTAAAGGGGTTGTCCAACCAGATAAAAATGCAATGCAGTGGGGTTACAATTAAATTGGTTAAACGTTTTGGTATCTAATATATAAAGCTGTATGTGTATATGTCTGGGATTGGCATCTACACCGTCTCAACTACAGCCACAAAATTTTGCACAGTCACACGTCTGGACCCCGAGAGTGTCATAGGCTCTGTTGTGAGGCAAAATTTTAACCCCGCACATTCCAATTCACCAAACAATTTTGCCCCTATCTACATAATGGGGAAAAAGTGACAGTTACCAGTTGACAGCTGTGCATGAGAGGGGCTTAATGACAGCGCCAAAGACTAACAGCACATACCAGCATATAGTCACTAAGATGGGGCCCTGACATAGAATATTCACCACGCACGGGGACATGTATACACACCACATGCACACAAAAAGTAACAGCTAAGGAGGAGCCCCAACACTGGATACTCACCATGCACCCCAACACAAACACACGCCACAAAGAGACACACACACCACACAGACACCCTCCCCCCCCACAGGGACACACACACATACACACCCTGTAGGGACACAGACACACACACACCCCACAGGAACACACAAACCCCATAGGGATGGACACACACCACAGATACACCCCTCCCCCCATAAGGACACACACCACAGGGACACCCCTCCCCCCCAAAAGGACACACACCACAGGGACTCCCCCCACAGGGACACACGCACACCACTGGGACCACACACCACACAGACAGACACAGATGTGTACACATCGCCTCACACAACTCGCCTCATACGTCTGGTATCTTTAATTTCCAAAAATAAACATCTGATTAAAAACAGCCAATGTGCAACACATGTGCCATATAGGGAATTAAGGCAGATGTCAGTCACATGAGCTGTCTATTATGTGTATGTGTGAGGTAACATATACTGCCCGGCCAGGGGAGGGTTTACTGTTGGCTGGAGATTTATTAGGATGTCTATAGCAACCAATCACAGCTCAGCTTCTATTTTCCTACAGGTAATTAATATGACATATTCAAATTCTATTTTGTTATAGCTAACAGCAGTTATTTATTAACCCGGGCGTAGCAAGGTAGTAGAGCTAGTACTTAATATTAATGAAAGCTGGAGTGATCATGAGCACCATTCATTGTTTATGGGCCTGCCTCAGGTGGCCAAGCCGTGTACTTTATATCTGGTAGTCCCAAAGAGCAGGAATGGAGCTGACGTGTCTGTGGTATTGTGGCTTATTTGAAATGTAACACTTAAGAGCCCTGTTATCCACATTGGACCTCAGATAGATGATACCTTACATATTTGGTTATAACCCCTTTAATAATGAGTATTGTTGAGGTTGCTAGCATACCCTTACAGGATTTAGACACCTAATCATATCTTTTTTTTTTTTTTTGTTCCTTCAAGTACCTGGAATGGATTTCAGTATAAATCAGTTTTTGAGGAACCTTGGACTTGAACACTTAATTGACATCTTTGAGAGGGAGCAGGTAAGGTAGTAAAGCCCAATGGTTGTACCAGATTAAACCTTCTACTTTGGTTTGTATCTTGCTCTCATCTGCTTTGTTACAGCATCAACATTGTATTATAAGGAATTAATTATGATAGTAATTTAGAGAATATTCACATGCCATTTACCAAATTTTAGTGTTGGGCGAACCCAAATTATAAAGTTCGGGGTCCATACCAAACAACAAGTGTTCATGTACAGACCCTGAACACAGCAGGGGGTGTGTCAGACTGCCCTGCGCAAAACATTGTAGTCCTGTAATGCTAATCACAGGGTAATAAACCCTCACAGTGACAAGAGAAGCAGTTTATTTTTTTAATTTATTTTTTAACTCTTACATCATGCTGTCCTAAGCTTACATAGGAAAAATGTGCGGAGTCTGATAAAACTAAATAGAGCAAAACCTCTGTAGGATGTGACTCTAAATTATGACAGTCATATAGAAGAGAGAAAAAAGAACATAATTTTGTTCTCAATAATTCCTGCGAACCAGCAGCTTAATTCACATTATATGGTGGCTCAGTGGTTAGCACTGCAGCCTGGCAGTGCTGGGGTCCTGGGTTCAATTCCCACCAAGGACAACATTTGCAAGGAGTTTTTATGTTCTCCCCATGTTTGCGTGGATTTCCTCAGGGCACTCCAGGGAATAGAGTGTGAGCCCCAATGGGGACAGTGTTGCAAATGTGTGTAAAGCGCAATGGAGTTAATAGCATATATAAATGAATAATTATTATTATATTCTACATTCTCTATACGTTCTAATTACAGATAACACTAGATGTCGTTATTGAGATGGGACACAAAGAATTCAAGGAGATTGGAATTAATGCGTATGGACACAGACACAAGATCATAAAGGGTGTGGAGAGGCTGATATCCGGTCAGCAAGGTAACATTTAATCTTTCATTCGTTTGTATGTACAATTAAATGTTTGGGATGTTATTGACTAATAAGTTTAGCTGGTGGCTTCAGTTACGATCACAGTACAATATCGTGAACATGTAGTTTTTTGTCCTATAATGACATTGTAAAGTTGTTACTTTCACAGTTTTTTGACCCTGCTTGAATTTCTAGGCTTGAATCCATACTTGACGCTGAACACCTCAAACAGTGGGACTATATTAATCGACCTGGCTCCAGATGATAAGGAGTTTCTATCTGTGGATGAAGAGGTATTTGTTTTGTTCGTGATCCTTGTTTCTTACATTTATATACATATATAAGTATTAGTAACTTATACATAAAAATGTGTGTATGGTTTGAAATGCTGAAAAATCTTCTGTTCCTCGTTAACCATGTAAGGCCCCTTTCACATCAGCGGTAATTGCTGATCGTGGCAGTTGCGGTGAAAAAAACGCAACTGCCGCGATTACCACATAACGGCCGCACTTGCGGTTCACCTGCGGCAAGCCCCATGCAATGCGGCAGGTACGGCAAGTGCGGTACAGTTGCGGTTTCGGCATTTGCGACAGATGCGGCCGTGAAAAAAACTGCGGTCAGCCGCTGTTTTCTCACGGCCGCATCTGCCGTACACTTACCGCAAGCCCCATAAACATTGCATGGGGCATGCTGCAGGTGAACCGCAAGTGCGGCCGTTATGCGGTAATCGCGGCAGTTGCGTTTTTTTCACCGCAACTGCAGCGATCAACGATTACCGCTGATGTGAAAGTAGCCTAAGCCATGCTGTGATAACAAAACGATGATGCTCGCAGTGGATTTTTTTCCGTTACTAAACACTGACCAGATCTTGGGTAAATACCTAAATATATAGTGATGCAGACATTGATATTTAGATGCAGAGCACAGTCCGGGAGCATCGAGACGGGGGGCACGCAGGTGGAGTGTTTAACAGATATAACATCCTAAAGGTAAGGTGATCTGTCTTCAAAAGTCTTGTGCACTTAGTAGACCTGCCTGATCATAGGGTAATAGTAACTGTGGTTCCCTGGTTATGTCTAGATTCAGAAGGTTTGCAATAAAAAGCTCTGGGAAAAATACACTCACCGAAGAAAAGAGGTTACAGAGGAAAACCATAATCACGCCAATGAAAGAATGCTTTTTCATGGTAAGTTCCAGCCATGTTATTATGTAACTTGTGTCTCTGAGGGAAAATGAAGAATATCTCAGAAACTGATGGATTACCGCCTAGATCTGCTGACATGGCCGCTTGGTGTTAACTATCCAATCACATCTCTGCAGGTGGAAGAGAAAGTTATTAATATACGTATTAATGTAGATTAATGAGCTTTAGACGCGTCCATAGAGCATTATATAGTTTATTTCTACATCAGCTAATTTATACTACCAGTTCTGTTTGTCCTCAGTACTATCAATGGTAGATTGTAGGAATGCAGAAGCTATGGAGACAAAACGTTTAAAATGATAATGCCAGAAAACCCCTTAGTAGGTGGCAATTTTGTGCGCAATTATGCAATATTTTTGCAATTTTTTTTTTTTTTTCCCCCGCTTACTCTCCAGTCCTGGCTAGTAACACCAATATATGAGTTGTGTGGGTGGGGTGGAGAGTATTCCCGGCCACACGACTTATTTATCACACATTATATGTAACTTTTCCTTGTCGTTCAAATCTGGGAGACCCTGACATTGGGTGTTATATGCTGCCCCCTGGAGGTCACACCAATTATAGGAGAGATTTCTCCTCCTTCTCCTCTGCAGCATGTATGCCCTCTGCAGGAAATACTGTCAGTTTGTATATTGGTGTTGTTGGAGGCACATCTCCACACTGAAGCTCCTGCTACAGATGAAGCTTAGGGGACCATCGGGGTCCCCCGGCATGGGCCTTCGGCCCCATATGCCGTGCTCCCTCACCATACTCTTTCAAAGAGCCTCTGGTGGGGTGGAAGCCGACTGAGGGGTTCACAGTTCTCTGTGCCCCTGGCCTATACACAGTCACTGTGTGGCCCCCTGTGACGGAGTTCAACTCCCAATCACAGGTGACGGATGCAGGCTCAACCTCAGGTTCCCGAGCTGGCCCCCATCTTCTCCCCTTCTGGGGACTCAGGTATGTGCCGAACTCATGGGGGCCCCCGCATCTATGGAGGATCCGGGTCCAAATACAGCAGGGCTGTCCCTGCTCTGGCCCCAGGACTTGCTGGAGACTCAGCAACGATTCCCCTCCTTGTCTGTTTCTACAGCAGGGGGACGGGGCACAAGCCTAATGCATGAATCCGGGTCCAAGGACCGGGTTCTGTCCCTGCACCGGCCCCAGCCTCGACTGGTAGCCCGGACTCGATTCCCCTCCCTGCTGTCTTGTACATCAGGGGGACGGGGCACAGGGCTCATGGGCCAGAGGGGCTCATTTTAGGCCATTAGCTTTGTTTTTGTATAACTTCCGCGCCGGACCCCTCACGCAGGCCGGCCGCGGCTTTCTACTTTAGTCCCCGACTTCGCCGGCGGCCTAGGCCGCGATTCCGCCCCTGCATGTCTATCAACAGCAGGGGGGCGGGAGTTGCTCTCACTTCTCTCTCAGCACACAGGGCTCGGCCTCTGGCCTCTCCCCCTCCTCTGTAACTGTATGGGGCCACAGTTACCGCTTTTTTGCGGGCCTTCCCTTCCTCTGACTCCCCCCTCTCCCTCTGCGGGGGCCATTTTGGCCACTTTTTGTGCAGATCCTCAGCATATACAGTATGCTGCTCTGGGAGACTCAGACTTTGGGATCAGATTTCATCCCATGGGGATGATTTTTTTCTCTGTGGCATTTCTCCTTCAGTTAATCTGTTTTTGGTAGAAAATACACAGGATTGGGTCAGACTATGTGTGCTTTTAAGAGCAAGGATAAGTCCCAATGGGCTCCTAAATTGTATGTAACTTGTACAGTGTGCAATGTCACGCTGCCTGGGCAGAGTATCATCCCCTCTGCACGGCTTGTGAGCAGATTGGGTCCCTGGATATCCTCGGAACCCGGCTCCAGGTGGATGCCACTACCCCCTCTGGGATCAGGCGTCCACTCCCCGGTCTTCACTCCGGCCCCTCGGTGGACTGCCGTCTTATCTCGGTCATTGTCCGTTTCAGTGGCCCTGGCAGTATCGCGAGCTATGTCGCAATCTGGGCCTCCATGGCTACATACATCAGTCAGGGCCATTAACCAGGACCCTGCACGGGTTCTGGAGGGGTCCTCTTCGGCCCCTGGTCCGTCTCCTTCAGCAAAGCGTAACAGGCCCTCCTCGTCTTGGGGGGCTCAGCTCTTTCTGTTCTTTATTCCAAGAGTCTGGCTAAGCTCCCACAGGTTTGCACATTTATACAAGGGGTGGCTCACTTTGTCCCACCCTACAGGCGTCCTCTCGAACGTGGGATCTCGAGTTGGTTTTCTCGGCTCTCCAGAAGCCTCCACAAGCGTCCTCTAGAACCGTGGGATCTTAAATTGGTTCTTTCGGCTCTCCAGAAGCCTCCATTTGAACCTTTAACAGATATCCCTTGTCCACCCTTTCGCAGAAGGTGGCATTCTTAGTGGCTGTCACTTCGCTTTGGCAAGTGTCAGATTTGGCGGCATTGTCATGCAAGCCTCCCTTCTTGGTGGTTCACCAGGACAGGGTGGTCCTGCATCCCGCCCCTTCCTTTCTCCCAAAGGTGGTCTCTCCTTCCACCTCAACCAGGACATTTCTATTTCTTCCTTTTGTCCAAACCCGATTCTCAGGTTTGCTAAGGCCCTGCACAACTTAGTCTTGGTCAGGGCTCGGTGAGGGTATTTGTATCGCACAGCTCCTCTGCGTCAGACTGGCTCTCTTTGTTTTCGGCCAGACGCGGCAAGGGCTCTTCCGTCTCCTAGGCCATGTTTGCCCATTGGATCAGGACGGCCATGTTGGATCGGGACTGCCATATTACAGGCCTATTCGGTCTCGCACACGTCGCTTCCGACGGGACTGGAGGCGCATTCCACTACGGCCGTGGGCGCTTCTTGGGTGTTGCGGCTCTCAGCCTCAGCCCCACAGGTGTGTCAGGCCGTCACTTGGTCAAGCCTACACACATTTTCTAAAACAGTACCAGGTACATGTTCCTGCCTCTGCGGATGCAGATCTGGGCAGACGCGTTCTCCAGGCGGCTGTTGCCCACCTGTAAGTGCCTGAGTTACCTTTCAGGGTGCAGTGTTTTTTCCCACCCAGGGACTGCTTTTGGACGTCCCAATGTCAGGGTCTCCCAGATTTGGACGACAAGAAAAAAGAGAATTTTGTTTACTTACCGTAAATTTTTTCCTTTAGTCCTTAAATCTGGGAGACCCAGCACCCTCCCCTTTGCCCTTCGGGCGTACCTGTGTCTCTGGTTCAGCACTTGGTTTTTCGCTGTTGGCCATTGTTCTGGCCTTATACTTTTCCTTTCGGCCGGGTTTGGTTTTACAGTGCAATGTTTTCCTCCTACTGCTTATATACCAAACTGACAGTATTTCCTGCAGAGGGCGTATATGCTGCAGAGGAGAAGGAGGAGAAATCTCTCATATAATTGGTGTGACCTCCAGGGGGCAGCATATAACACCCAATGTCAGGGTCTCCCAGATTTAAGGACTAAAGGAAAAAAAATTTACGGTAAGTAAACAAAATTCTCTTTATTCCAGAAATATACACCAGCCGGCAAATATTGGTGGCAGTGTCACACGCTGGGTAACGGACGTGCCTGATTCATTGAGTACTGCACACTGCCAAATGAGTCAGTCCAGTGTACTCCAGTGAGTACTCCATGATGATTGCATGTGTTACGCCAATCTTAATGAATCGTTCCCTAAATGTTACCACTGTTGGATGATTTTGGGATAATGGAAAGTTTTTAGTGAACTGGTTTCATATCTGAATACAGGCAGCACGATGTATATATTAACCTGGGAACTCCTGATCTGAACTCAACAGCTATATAGACATGTACAAGACTATTGATTTGTGGTCAGTAGGCCCCCGGACTGTCCACACATTGTGGTCCATACTCAGACCAGGTAATTATTTTTAGAAGTTCTAATAGTAAGAACAGGGTTCCAGCTTGAGATCCTCTTTTCCATTATGACAGACAACAGCTCAGGCAGATGTATTGTGGCTGTTTTTAACATGGTTTCTTGCTCTCGCCGTACCAGGGACATGCAGTGATTTGGCTGATTTTAATTGCATTAGTTAAATGTGCTTGTGTTACTTTTGGTGAGTTTATGAAGACTTAACGTGAAACTGTCAGCCGTTTTTTTTTTTTTTTCTCATTTGCCTCATTGGGGAACAAAGGACCATGGGTGTTATACTGCTATCACTAGGAGGCTGACACTAAGTGAATATGAAAACAAGTTAGCTCCTCTTCTGCAGTATACATTTCCTGGCTGGACCAGGCCCACAAGTTTTAGCTTACTGTCTGTAGGAGGCAGATGCGGTCTACAGACCCACATCTCTTTGTTATTTTTTGTATACTTTCACAGATTAAGTTTTTAGACAGGCGACAGCTCCATAAGGGCACCGCTCTCCCACAACCACCAACAGACTGGAACGTGGAGTGTCAACCTAGAAAGGCATCCTAAAGATGACAGCACACTCCCCAGCCTGTCACATACAGAGTCTGGGTTGAGACACCTGCCATACAGCCTCCACCCTTTCTTGCCACACAGTGAACAGCACAGGACACCGCTGCTACTGCAGCTTACCTTTAGGTCATCTCTGCCTGTACCAATCTCCCAGCTTCACAGGGCCTCTGGCCACCCTAGCTATATTCTCCTCTGGGGTGCCCTTGCTTTTATCTAATATGCATACCTCAAAGACTTCAAAGAAAACTAAATCCCATATGGTCTATTGTTCCCCTGTGTCACTTGCCACTCAAACCTCCCGTACGGCCATACTACTCCAGACTGCCAGGCCTGCACCACTGCAGAGACCCAGGAGCCCTCCGCCTGCACCACAACTGGTGCCCCGAGCTCGCCAGACTGGGCACTACTCCTTTCCCAGTCAGATGGAAAGGCTTTCTCATAATCTGGTCCAAGCTATGCAGTACGTCCCGGAATCAGGACCAGGCTCTCCTTTCTCTGACGAGTTCAGGACATTGGCTCAGACCCAGACCTGGATGACTCTTCTGGTTTAGAATTCTCAGATAGTAAGGCGATAATTGACAGCCTGATAACAGTAGTCAACCAAATGCTCAAGGTGGACGGCAACATCCGCAAAATCTCTTTGTGGACCATCACGAATTCCAGGACATTGTGTCCAAACATCAAGAAAGACTAGTTAAAGGTTTTGGGGGTTGCAAACCCATTGAGGCACGATACCGCTTTGCCCCAGCACTCACCAAGGATTGGGTGGACTCGCCAATGGTCGTGCCCCCAGTCTCCCGCCTTGCGGCAAAGACGTTACTGTCCTTGCCAGGCAGGTCCTCCATTCCTTAAAGGAATTAATTCCTTAACTGACCAACAGGCAAGTTGAACAACTTGCACTCAGCTTTTAAAGGCTGAGGGGTCATCGCTATGGCCCTCTTTTGCATCAGTATGGGTGGCTAAAACACTTATGGTTTGGGCAGAAATGCTGAAAATCTTTACAGGATACTGACCTACCTCAGGAACTAGCGTTCTTGACAACCCAAATGGTCTTGGATAGAGAATACCTGATTCAAGCTTCCCTGGACTCGGCCACCTGTGCAGCCTTTGCAGCTTCTAATGCCATTGCCATTCACAGAGCCCTCTGGCACAGACAAAGGTGGGCAGTTTCTGCATCAGAAAAGTCCCTAATTAGCCTCCCTTACCAAACCGGACGAGTTTTTGGCAAAAAACTGGACAAACTCATCTCGGGTGCCACTGGAGGCTAGAGCACCTCGCTCCCCTAGCACAAACTAAGACGGGCATTTTCTCCTTCGCCTCATTGGGGGGAAACAGGACCGTCCCTCAATTAGAGGCTAAGAGAAAAGGATTTTACGGTGAATACACGAAAATCTCCTTTTTTTGATGATCGCAAACTACCTTTCCCTCCTTTCGCAACTCCTTCAGTTGGGTGTCCTCCTGGGCTCCACTACCCGACAACCTCATAGAGATAAGGCCACCCAGTCGTCTTACAAGGGAAACTCGACCTGGCAATCCAGACCTAGACAGTCCAGACTCAAGAAATCTCGATTCCATCGTTTCTCCTCTTTATGACTCGCACTCCTCTCCGGAAGACACTCCCATCGTAAGCGGTTGTTTACGTTTCTTCAGTCACGTTTGGCTATCCGCCACAGACAACAGATGGGTCAAAGATCTCGTGTCTTCTGGCTACCACATAGAATTTAGTCCCCCCTCCCAAACAGTTTCTTCCCATCCAACTTCCCCCAAAGTCAGCAAAAGGAGTTTGCGCCTTTTGCCACCCAATCTCCTCGCTCCAACTTGCGGGGGTAATCATTCCCATACTGGACTCCAAATGTTTTTTCAAACCTCCTCGTGGTTCCCAAAAAGGACGGGTCGGTGCGCCCCATCCTGGACCTCAAACATCTGAAACGATACATCTGCATTCATCTTTTCAGGATAGAGTCCCTGTGCTCCATCACAGCTATAGAGGAAGGAGAGTTTCTCGCCTCCAGAGACATACGGGATGCGTATCTTCACATCCCTATTGTTAACGCACATCAACAATTTCTGCGCTTTGCGATCCACAAGAAGCACTTCCAATTTGTGGCCCTTCGGCCTTGCCACGGCGCCAAGGTTATATATGAAGGTCATGGCAGCCGCCATGACCATCCTTCACTCCAGAGGCGTAGTCGTCCTGCCCTATCTAGACAACCTCCTAGTCAAAGCCCCCTCCTTCCCAGACTGCGAGAAGAGTGTCCTGATAACCATAGACACTCTTTCATGACTGGGTTGGCTGGTCAACCTGAAAAAATCCTCTACGATCCCTGCCCAGTCTATCACCTTCTTGGGTATGGTTTTCAATACCTCCCGAGGGTTGGGATCTCTCCCTCAAGACACAGCTCTAGCCCTGTGCCGGGGAGTAGACACTCTGCTCCGTCCCTCTCCACATTCCATCTGTTTCGGGATGAGGGTTCTAGGCAGAATTGTGACAACAATAGAAGCTGTCCCATTCGCTCAGTTTCACCTTCGCCTGTTGCAGATGGCCCTACTAACGACCTGGGAAATGAGTCCATTCTCACTGGACAGGGTCTTCTCCCTGACACCTTCAGTCAAGCGGGCACTTCGCTGGTGTACCCGGCCACCATCTCTCTCCAGGGGCCAGTCTTTCCTTCCGGTCGATTGGGCAACCTCACCACCGACACCAGTCTGCTCGGTTGGGGGGGGGCAGTATACAGTCATCATACTGCCCAAGGTCACTGGTCCACACAGGAATCGGCTCTGCCTATTAATCTGCTGGAGATATGGTCCATAGCCCTATCCCTCAAAGCTTTTCACAGATTCTTGGCAGACTGCCACATCTGCCACCCACAGCACAGCAGTAGCTTACATCAATCATCAGGGCAGGCACCTGCAGCAAAGCTTGCCCTATGCGAGGTGCAACATATTCTCCACTGTGCCGAGTCGACCGGGTCTGTCATCTCAGCAGTACAAATTCCGGGTGTGGAGAACTGGGCAGCGGAATTCCTCAGTCGCCAAGGTCTATCCGCAGGGGAATGGTCCCTGCACCTGGAAGTTTTCCAACATATCTGCTGCCATACTGGTGGGACCACTGGATTTTTGGTGTGGACCTAATGGCATCTCGAACCTGAATGTATTCCAACAGGTCACCCGTGTTCGCCTGCCTGTTAGCCGACTCACTCCCGAACCTCGTACCCAATCGCTGTACACATATGTTCAAGTCCCTTCACATTCTGGGTTGAATTTCCATCAGGACTACAGTCGCTGGTCCTGAGTCCCTTAAACCGATCTACTTTTAGTTCCTTACTACAGCTGGTACGTCCCAGTTAGGATCATAGGAATATTTTCTCCTTCGCATCCGCAGCAAATGGTCTAGGGCTGACCTGCTTGCAGACACCTTCGCTCTGAGTGAATTTCCTTTGCCACTCCTTTTGAATGATTTCGCTATGTGGCGATAAATCCATCAGACAGTCTCAGATTAGCTCACATCTGCTCTCTCCTTTCCATCATCCAAGATCGACTGTGTGCACTTGTCCTACTTTCCTTACCAGGAGATCTCGTCCTTCTCCTGAACGAGACATCATGCTTCATCTTTTTGATGCCACGTGTACCGTTGAGAAGTCCTGGTAACTCAGGACTGTGTGAAACCTTATATACAGTCTGCAGCCCAGTCACAATGAACGGACACTTTTTCGTTTTGCGAAGGATGGCAAGCCCCTCAACTCTGGTCATGGATACGGTTTTGCATTTCCAGTCGGATACATATCGGCTGGGCGTGCCCTATTCCTTAGCAGACTACAGCTCTCGCTCGTTTCAGTGCGGTTGGAGCTCTCCTGTGCCATCGAACCAGGCATTTCGTAAAAAACCTGTGTAATGCTGCGGACCAGTCACCATACACACCTTGCAAAGCATTTAAAGGTCATACCCAGACCCTGCCAGTCAAGCTTGTATATGGTGCTGAAGGCGGCGCGTTTTAGACTCACCTCTCACATAGGTACTCAAGAATTGCATTTTTGTCCCTTAGGTTGTGTGCTCTTTTTGCACCCAGCTGATGTCTTGGGGAGTCCCATGTCATGAGTTACCCCATGAGCGAATTGCGCTTCTGTGCATGTGCACTTCTCTCTATCCTACTAAGGGCCATGGAAAGTATTGTAATGTGCAGGTGCAGGGAAATGAACACCTGCGTAGTGTGCAAGCGCGGACGTTCTTTGACCTTTCTTTTCACTTTTGGATTACAATACTTTTCTCGGCCCTTGGCAGGACAGAGAGGTGCGTGTGCATAGAAACTCAACAGAGGAGACTGTGTGGGTGAAGCAATAGAGGAGGACACTGATCACAAGAAGAGGAAGGCGCCTGATCCAGACTGGCAGCGCCCATCAGACCTTATCACCCTGCAGATATGTATAATAATAGCTGTTTTTTTATGTTTACAGATCGGTCTGGGGACATGTATACAGTATTCCAGAATGCTGTATATACAGGTCTTACTGGTGGTGGCCACAGCTTATATGCAAAAAAAAAAAAAAAAACTGCTGACAGGTTCCCTTTAAACAGACGTTTATTGCCATGAGATGCACCTAATTTTACTAAACACTTGTATCACTGGAGCGACTATACAAATAAAGAACATTTACTTAACTATTAGAAGAATAAAGTTGCAAACTTTGGACAAAAAAAAAAAAGCTTGTGCCAAGATATCTACCATTTTCTGTCGCCAAACTGTTACCTTAATAAGCTCCGCCATTGATTATTTGTGATGTGCGTGATCTTTCGCAGGTTCTCCATTTGTAAATGCCATTATTCACAAGGGGTTTGATGAAAGGCATGCTTACATTGGCGGGATGTTTGGAGCTGGTATTTACTTTGCCGAAAACTCTTCAAAAAGTAACCAGTATGTGTATGGCATTGGCGGAGGCACCGGATGTCCAGTTCACAAGGACCGTTCATGTTACATTTGCCATAGGTGGGTGCACTTCTGTAATACTTTACATAGGTAGTGTAAAGAACTGTGTTGTGGTTGATGTGCAGAAAGTTTCTTATTCACCATACTTAGAGGAATACAGTGTATTTTTAATAAACACATAATGAATATTTGATTTATTCGTTAAGAAATGTTCTTGACAGAAAAGAAAGTAAAATTTGAACACCAAGTTAATCACTAGGTGCTATATGTTTTTCTCCACTAGAGGGCAGCCTTACCTTGCTTCAGATAAAGTAGAACATAAATGACATTACACAAGAACAAAAGTGTAGAAGCTGAGCCCAGCTCTCGCCTAACATCGTATCTGACCTCACAAATGCTGTTTTAATGAATTTGCAAACATTTCCCTGACAAACATTAAAATCTTGTAGAAAGGCTTCCCTAAAAGTGTAAGCTGTTGGGATGTTCTTAAACCCTTAAGGTATGTGCACATCAGTCGTTTTGTGGGCTGTTTTGAACTTTTCCGTCGGCAGTTTCCGCTGAGTTTATGTTCATTTATGTTAATCCTAGCCACCGGTTGGATTAACATGCTAGTCAATGGAGTTTAGAAAACGCTGTCTACATTAGAACGATTTTTGTCTTGACGATTGCAGTTTATTCACCGGTTTTCCACCGGTTGTCAAAGATAGAGCAAGCGACTTCTTTTCAGCGTTTTTCCAGCGGGTCCAGCTGAACAAGTGCACCAAAGACCAGTCTGGAAATCGTTAAGAAAAACGCCGGGGAAATCGCCAAGAACACGCTGTCCAAACGCTAATAACCCGATCGCAAATCATTAGCAAAACGCTAACAAAACGAGGGACACTGGCGAGTTCAGAAAACTCAGTTCTGCCATTCTCCACCGGTTCCCGGTCGTTCTGCAAAGATGCAGAAACTACTGATGTGCACATACCCTTAAGGTGTTCCAGCACTTTTGTCCTTGCGGTGTATCTTACTCCCTTTTGTTTCCGCTCATACAGGCAGCTTCTGTTTTGTCGAGTGACGTTGGGTAAATCCTTCCTTCAGTTCAGTGCAATGAAGATGGCTCATTCTCCTCCTGGACATCACTCAGTCACTGGCCGGCCAAGTGTCAATGGGCTTGCCCTGGCGGAGTATGTGATCTACAGAGGAGAACAGGTGATGTCTCGCTGTCCCTCCACTCGAAGACCTGTTCTGTAGATGTGTGCGCTGCTGGAGAAATCTCTAACGTGTATATTCATTGTTTTGCAGGCGTACCCAGAGTACTTAATTACCTATCAAATAGTAAAGCCTGACGCTGCTGCCGAAGGATGAACCTGACTTCTGGACTATATAATCTCTGTACAAACAGTCTGCGGGGATTGTAAACCTTGTAACGTTTTCAGAGACGTCAAGCTTTAAGCAAATTTTGGAATATTTCCTGGACATTCACAAAAGTACTTTATCAGCACTTTAACAGACACCATTCTTGATGTAAATGGGTTTGACTATATTTAATTCAACACAAAGAAATGTATTGCATTAACTTGAATTTTAGGGTTGTTTTTTTTCTTCTTAATACAATGAATTGGTGCATCTAACTGAATACCTGTAACAATGCAATACTAGAATTGTGTATTTTCTAACACGGCATTGACACTGAATCCAGTTTGTTTGTACAACTGTAAATAAGAGCTTTTTCTACTCGCCAGGTATTTATTTATATTGCCTTGTATATAGTCTTTTAAAATTGCAACTTGTACAAAGGAGAAAAAAAATACACATGTAATGTTATTTGGATGAGGCTGTCCTTTGTGTACCACGATGCTGGCCGTTATGTACCAAAGAGCAGGGTGGGCTAAAACATTGCATAGGACTGATCTGCTCGAAAAAACTTTGTTTTCTCCCACAATATGGAGTTTTAGGGTCTCACATGCTTCCCCAACCCTTAGTTTTGGATGAAGATGAAGTTTTTAATGAAGGGAAAACCAAAACCATGCATTTTTTTATTCCAAAAAAGGCCATGAAGTTCATACATGTCCTATACACTTCATTATGTTCTGCACTTGTCTCCAAGCTATAGGATTCTTGAGAAATAGAGGGATTGTACAGGGAAGTGTTGTCCCTCAAGTGACTTATCAGGTGTTCACTGAGAACTGCCATCTCTGCTGGGACCAGTGCGGATCACAACATGAGCCCCTGTTACTCCACTGTGGTTACAATAAATAGAGCCTCATGTTCATACAGGTATGCAGCCACTCCATTAATTGTCAATAGAAGGGGTCCCCAACCTGTAACTTGGGAGCCACATGTGGCTTGTGGGCCACTGTCTACCACCATGGATCATTAGTACCAAGTCCAGCAAACGGCTATGACGAGCCGCTCTCCAGATGGTGATTGTTTTGAGTAGGCCCCATTCAAAAATCCAGATCTGGATGCACATATTATGTTCATGGGGGTGGAAACATAAAAATGGTAACATGGGTCAGAAGAGCCATTTAGAGGGTTGCTTGAAGCAGAATGCCATGGTGTAGCTAGAGTGCTAAAGCAAAACGGAGTAAGGTCTCTGTGATTTGTGTGGGGAAGCTTTGTCTATCGTCTTGTCTATAGGAGGCTGTGAGAGCAAATACTAGGGGAGGGTGAGAGAACTGGATGTCATTTCCCAAGGGCTATAAATGCAACCATCTGTCCGAGCTGAATGTGGCTCTTCTGATAAGAAAGGTTTGGGGCTACTGGCCTATAGGATGGTCCCATAGCCTAATACATCTCTCAGCCACAGCTCATATGCGACCTTGTCACTTAGTTCAGTTGAGACCACAGTCATTAGACCGTGTCAGAGATAGAAAAGTCTCTTCAAGTTGTCAATATATTAATTTTCTTACGATCAGGCCCATTCATGTACTGTGCACCAACATTAATAGGGCCATAATAAGGGAACAGAACATGGGAGAGAAGCAATGGAAGTGTAGAGTATACTGTATATAACTGGTTTGTAGACGGACCCTACTTGAAAATCTTGTCTGTGATCTCTGACATGACTTTTTAGTGTATTCCCCATGAAATCATGCAAGATAATCTTACATTGTGCCTTTGTGTTCTGTTACTCCTAGAAATGTGAGAATATGTTGTGATCGTCCAATAGACAATACACAATACCAGTAGGAAAGGAAATGGAGACCCACAGTGGTCAGTTTATCCATATATTTCCAGGAATAATAGAGGAGCTGTGTGTTGGATCAGATATAAATCACCTTTACAAATTCTTTAGTTGTGAAGTAAAACCTAGTGATGGAGATGTAGATCGTGTCATTTACTGATGTGTACTGGTTTGTCTGGCTGCATTGACAAGCTTCTCTACCACATGTGGCTTATGGCTACGCTGTTGCACGGAGGAATACACAAGTATCAACTGAGTGTGATCACAAACTGCTGTGCTCAGTCGTGTCTGCAGATGGGTGTTACCCCCCCCCCCCACACAATACACATGAGATGAAAATCAACTTGACATTTTTCTACAGGGCTGGCCAGCCATACAAGATATACAGAGGTCCTCCCAACTGCCCCTGACATCTCTGAAGGATCGGGCAGTTGGAATCTCAATGTCCAATCTTTTTGCTTTTAGCTAAAGTTAGCCACTGCCCAGTGTCAGGCAGCAGCTCTCTCCTCTCTTCCTATTAAACACATAAGTGATAAGCAGAGCTTTCGTGTATGGGTAAGTCAAGAGTGATGGCCACCTGCCAAAGATTCATTTGTTCTTCTTGTACATGGTCCGCTTCAGACCTACTACCAGTGTGATGAGTTACATTAGCATGGAAATTCTTTTTCTTAGTGCTGTAATGTATTTTATCTTATGCTGGTAGCTGTAGAGATTATATAGAAGAGATTAGTGAGTGGGGGGAAGCCGGTACTGATTCACTTCCAGCCTTCTGCTATTGATTTATTGCTTTACTTGTAAAAATGTCACCCTGTATTGAAATGTTACTGATCCAGCTACATGAGGGTTGGGTGAAACAAAAATCCATAATCCCATAATGACTTTGGAACTGGAATCCATAAATGACTGATGCCAAACCACCGATGTGATAGATGTTACATACTGCGCTACTGCCATTGATGTCAATTTCTGAGCAATAATGAGAAAGGTTTGCTTGAAAATATTCTGATCATGTAGCAACGTTTCTCAATTGAAAATATCAATTGGTGTGCAATGGTCTACCATCAAAATACATTGGATTATTACAGGGATATGCCATGGTTTAAGACATGGATGGACTGTCCATAGGAAGCTTGTGTCACTAGTACCAGCCAGAAGGGTGCGCTGGGTTCACACTAATCAGCTGGTTCAGCTCCAGTGTCGACTGGATGTGAACAGTGAACGGAGTCTAACAGCACCGTGTAGTGCTTGTTCCCAGGTACTGCAGACCAGCCTCCATTCACAAGATTATTTACAGTGTCCAGAAATAACAACTACACATTGATTAGACTTGTGCTTTTTGACTTTGTTCACAGTTTACATCTGGATGAGGCAGAAACAGCTGATCGATGTCAGACCCCACTGATCTGATCCTGATGACCATGTTAGGGAGAGTTAATCTATATCAGGGGTAGTGAGCTCCAGGCCTCAAGAGCCGCACATAGTGAAGGTTTTCAGGATTTCCTTAGTATTGCACAGGTGATGATTCCAACCCATGTGCAATGCTAAGGAAAACCTGCACTGTGTGCGGCTCTTGAGGCCTGGAACTCCCTACCCCTGATCTATATGATAAGCTTGGAATCAGGGCTGGGGAGTCAGTAAGACAAACCTCCGACACGGACGTCTCAATTTCTCTGACTACTACTTGGACTCCCTCATACATGGCTCATGTTTAAGTGATACCTTTATTTTAGTACAATGTCAGGCTTTTGACCATTATTATGATACAATAGTCAAGATATTTAGACAGAACACAATAATCAGCATATATTGCATTGAACTACTGTACCCAATTTATGATCTGTTTTAAGAGTGAGTCAGTCCATCTTATACAGACTCTTGACTCTAAAATGGTCACCGAACCCACGACTTGGACTTTACAGCCGTGCTTGGAATACAGTTTTAGGTTTTGGTTCACACATGCAAATTTTGGTTTGCCGTTTGCTACTAATAGACAGGATAGTATAAAGGAAGGACATTTAAACATGCTGCTAATTAGTGATTCTTGTTTCTTATTAGCAGTTGGTGTAAACATGCCAGCAGTCACCCTACAAGCAGACACAAATCTGATTCATGGGGTGATTGGGTGTGCTGCCGCTCACAGGATGATCTTTGTCAAACTTTCTGCATTTGTAAGGCTACGTTCACATGCAGTTTTTGGTCAGTTTTTCACATCAGTATTTGTACCCATAACCAGGAGGGGGTGATAAATGCAGAAGTGGTGACATGTTTCTATTATATGTTTCTTCTGTTCCACTCCTGGATTTGGCTTGTAAGTACTGATATAAAATACTGACCAAATGCTCAACGTGTGAACGTGGCCTACTAGAAAGACGTCACCACTTCTAGATTTTTCATCCACTCCTGGTTTTGGCTATAAAAACTGATCAGAGAAACTGACCAAAAACTGAACATGTGAAAGTAGCCTTATTGAGGTTCTGCTGGGGCAAGGGGGGGAGTCCGTATTCAGAAGCGATTATTGGGCTCTCTTCACTTGTCCAGCCAAAATGGATACACACTACAGTTTCCGTTGTAAATCTGTGTAATGAATCTGTTTTTGCTACCTCTGAGCACATCTAGTGTTCTGGGCATGTGTAACGGATGACTTAACACATGATAATCATCCTTTTCCATATCCTCCAATGTTAAAATAACATTTCTTATCGCTTCACTGGGGAATACAGACAACCATCCAGTTGCTCCTTTTGTTTATTACTCTTTTAGCCAGACAAAACATTGTGCAGATTACAATATTCTGATCCAGCCAAAAAATGGAGTATAGTTGAATATAACAATATTTTAGAGCCTTTCTGTCCCCATACAAATAATTCTGTACAGAACAAATTTATTTCAGTTTTTGTTGCCCCAATGCCGTCCCAGAGCTGCAAACAAATACTAAACCCGTAAACAGAAAAAACAAAAAGAATGTTATTTTGCCACCTCATTGCTCCAATTGTGTCCCATAAGGACAGGATTGCTGACCGGCCCGGTGTACAGATGAGAGTGCTGGCCGGCCCAATGTACAGAAAGGGGGCTTGCTCGCTCCAGGTGAGATGAGCACAGGATATGGTTTGTATTTTAGCAAAACAGGAAAAGATTCATAAATGTTTTCTAATTAATTAACCTCTTCCCAAACATGCGATATGTGAACTTACCCGGTGGTCTAGTTGGGAGTATTACTACTAGGGGAGGATTTGTCTCTCACTTTGAGAGGTGCACCCCTGCACAACCTCGGTGATAGCATGTAGCTGGAGGGTCAGGCCGCCGTCTCCTCGGCTCTCCTCTGGCTCCTCCGTCTGCTGCAGCTCTCGTACCCGGTCATGTGATGTTTCTCTAATCACATGGGCGGATGTGACGTCATCTCTGGTCCTTTT
>JARQOC010000006.1:115945349-115980486 GCA_033576535.1 Allobates femoralis
ACAAACAGAACTGGTAGTATAAATTAGCTGATGTAGAAATAAACTATAAAATGCTCTATGGACGCGTCTAAAGCTCATTAATCTACATTTGTCATACGTATATTAATAACTTTCTCTTCCACCTACAGAGATGTGATTGGATAGTTAACACCAAGCGGCCATGTCAGCAGATCTAGGCGGTAATCCATCAGTTTCTGAGATATTCTTCATTTTCCCTCAGAGACACAAGTTACATAATAACATGGCTGGAACTTACCATGAAAAAGCATTCTTTCATTGGCGTGATTATGGTTTTCCTCTGTAACCTCTTTTCTTCGGTGAGTGTATTTTTCCCAGAGCTTTTTATTGCAAACCTTCTGAATCTAGACATGACCAGGGAACCACAGTTACTATTACCCTATGATCAGGCAGGTCTACTAAGTGCACAAGACTTTTGAAGACAGATCACCTTACCTTTAGGATGTTATATCTGTTAAACACTCCACCTGCGTGCCCCCCGTCTCGATGCTCCCGGACTGTGCTCTGCATCTAAATATCAATGTCTGCATCACTATATATTTAGGTAAGTATTTACCCAAGATCTGGTCAGTGTTTAGTAACGGAAAAAGGAGAATTTTGTGTACTCACCGTAAATTCCTTTTCTCTTAGCCTCTAATTGGGGGACACAGGACCGTGGGTGTTATGCTGCTGTCCACTAGGAGGCGACACTAAGCAGAATCTGCAAAAGAGTTAAAGTGGCTCCTCCTCTGTAGCATACACCCCTGGGGCAGACACTGCCTCACCAGTTTTGTGCTAAAGCAGTAGGAGCAAGTAACAGATTAACGATATAATAAGGCCTGTAAAAAACCAGGCACCTATAGAACAGGTAACAGAATATTAAAATAACCGGGCCTGTAAAAAAAAAACAGGCACGCATGTAATATCTCAGAAGCCACTGAGAGACCAGAAACTTGAAAAACCAGTAAGAAGGCCCGAACGGGCAACAGGGTGGGTGCTGTGTCCCCCAATTAGAGGCTAAGAGAAAAGGAATTTACGGTGAGTACACAAAATTCTCCTTTTCTCCTTCGCCTCATTGGGGGACACAGGACCGTGGGACGTCCCAAAGCAGTCCCTGGGCGGGAAAAGAATACATTAGAGACTCTTATACAAACTGCACCCTACCGGTGAGCTGCTGTCACCAGGGAGACGCATCAACTAGATCTGCATCTACTAAGGTAAGAAAATGAACACTGTGATGTTGCACAACAGCGTAAGCGTACAAACACTGTGTTGTACCACAACAGTGTAAAATCTGAACCAGGTGACAGCCTCGGCCACCTACAGCGGAGAGGCCTGGGCCCAAAGGAGGTAGGATGGCCTCAGTTGTACGAGTGCATGCGCGACCTTATACCCGATGTAAACGGTAATATCTGCAATTGCTAAACTTCCTGCATAGGAAGTCTGTTCGTGTAACCAGTTTGGCTGAGGATGTCGGCATGCGCAGTCAGCGGCCCACCGAGAGGATGAAGAACAATTTGTCAGAGTTTCTTCGAAGGACGGAAGGAATTTCTGGAAGCTGCCGTACTAGCCTCATAGACACGTAGAGTTCAGGCGAATCTAACGTGTGCTGAGCCATGTTGATATGGTGCATCAGTGCTGAACGACTGAAAAAGGAGCCGGAACGGTGTGGTCTTTGTTTAGATGGAATGACCCGGCCATCTTATGAAGAAAGCTGGTACAGGTCGCATCCCACCTATCTTGGCGACCACCGAAAAAAAGGGGGGCTTCGAGGAGAGCGCTAGGGTGAGAGACTCAATGGATAGAGGTAAAGTCCTCTTTTTTTTTTTTTTTTTTTTTTTTTTGTTGTTAACACCACCTCTGGTAACAAGGGTGAAAGAAAAATGTTTGTGAAGGTCTGAAGGAAAAATCCTGCAGCACATAGTAGACCGGAATGAAGCCCCATGTTACCAGTAGTTGTTGTAGGGAAGAAGGGGACAATGCGTGAAAATGTCCCGGATGGAAGGTGCTAACCTGAGCCTACAGCCACGCCATGGAGGCGGAATCGAGAAGGTAGCATGGGGATGTGCCCTCTGAGGCACTCGAGAGAGAGGGAGAGAATCAATGTGAACGGAAACAGGTGTTTACCCCCTGAGTCAAGGTTGTAGCACCTGTTCGCGAAAGGAGGACTAGGTATCAGAGCTACAACCAGGTGTCAGGGCCACACTAAGAAGATTAGAGTTTCCGATTTTGTGAGAAAGGACCCTGGAAAGAGAGCCTGTGCGGACTGGAGGAAGCCAGGGAAAACCAGTGGTGAGTGAAAATAGGCCGGCATACTAAATGCGCCTGGACCAAAGCGGGGTCCTATAGAGGACTGTAATGCCATTGGACCTGAACCTTGCCATGGTCATTTGGATGATCGCAAGGCCGTGAGATTAAATCCTCACCTCAGACTAAGAAAGAGGCAGAGGGATATCCGCTCTCATAAGTTGTGAATTGTGAGCTACAGCCCGAACACAGGAACCTGCTGTGTATTAGCAACAGAGCTGAAGAAGAAGAAAGCCGGAGTGATCTGACTCGCTGTATACTGGGTCCTAATATGGACATTACATGAGTGGTGCGGATTATACCTGCGAGGTACCAATGATGAGATACAAATCCCTAGGAGAATGATAGGCAGGGGCGACCCGAGGGTCGTCCGCTGCCCCGAGCCATGTGATAACAGGACGTCACTATCCTTCATATAGGTGTGCGTCAGTACGGCTTGTGAGAGGAAGGACAGGTGCGGTCACCACTGAAGGAGAAACGGTTGAAAACCTGAGTCAGACTGAATAACCTGACTAGAAAAACAAAGGAACCTGTCCCGGAACTTGAGGAGAATCGTGTGGAGAGTCCAGAGGAATGGTTGGTCAAGAGGTAACCAACCCGTATGCCCTAACTTCTTGGAGAGAGAAGTGATGGACTGAAGAGGGTCTGCATCTGTAACGATGTCACCCGGATTGGAACTGGAGAAAAATTTCTCGGTATGGAATAACTAGGTAAGAGGACTTAGGGAGTTCACTGTAGTGTAAACACCGCTGCGCAGTCCCAAAAGAAGGCGTCTTGATGAGAGTATCCTTGTTGAGCAACCAGGTTAAATGAGCTGGGAGGTCCACTGTAGTGTGCAAACGCATCTGCGCAGCCTCCAAGTGAAAGAGCCTTGATAAGAAGACCCTCTAGGTAAGGGAGGACAACTTGTCCTCGTGATTGAGAAATGGATATGATCGCTGGTATCACACGGAGCCACCGAAGGGCTAGGTAGAGAGAACAAACCATGGAGCACCCGGGAATATGTAGACAAATGTGTCGACATTCATGAAGGCCAGGAATCTTTGTACTTCAATGGATGAAAGAAGTTCAGGGAGGTCGCATATCGTTTCCCTGTTTGGGGACTACAAGAGGACCTGATGACAATCAGTGAAGATATTCATCCGCTTTAGCTGCGACCTCAATGCCATGAGGAAACGGATGGAAGCCTGAGGATTACTAAGGAAAGGCGTTGTTGCAACTCTGCATCCAGTTGTGGGAGCTGAGGAAGATGATTATCCGAAGTTGCTTGTAAAACGGTCCCATATTAGAGACGGTACCGTGCACGTGCTGCAACCCAATGTCCAGAAGAAACGGATGGGGAGACTAAGGAGTATCAAATAGTGGTGCCATCCATTGCAAAGCAGACACCCAGCTGTGGGAGCTAGAGAGGATATTCAGATCCGCGTGATAAGGAGTCTCATATGGAAGACGGTAATATAAAAGTGCTACAACCCAAGTGCCCTGAGGAAGGCTAATGGGGAGACTGAGAGCTACTAAATCATAGCGCCATGTACTGCAAACCCAGCTCCAACAGTGGGAACTGGGGAGGATGATTGTCCGGATCCACGTATCAAGCTGTTCTGTATTGAAGAGGAACCTTGGGGGGCCGATTGTCCGGATCTGCGGGCCAAGCAGTTCTGTATTGGAGATCGGAACACTTAGGAACCGTCGCCATAAATGATGTTTCTCAAATCAGGAGGGGGAACGTGGAGGTAACACCCCGCGTTGCCGCCTGTTGGTGTTGGGAGATCGGTACACACAGATACCGTCGCCCTCCATCTTGCAGTACTCGATCCACACGTGGCTAGATTGCTTGTCTAGTCTTAATGACGCTTGAAGCCACTACGGCTGCTCCATCGGTTGTCATCTGCATTGTATGCTTAACTGACGGTCTGATGCGTCCTCGCGAAGACTCTCTCCTGCAGAGGAGGGAAAGTATCAGATGATTGTCTGAATCAGCCTTTAAAACAGGTCTTAGTTGAGGATCGGAACGCTGAGAAACCGTCGTCATAATGATGTCCCTCGGAGCAGGAGGGGGTACGTGGAGGTAACACTCCGCGTTCCCGCCTGTTGTTGGTTTTGGGAAATCGGTACGCATAGGTACCGTCGCCCTTTATCTCCCGTGGGTGGTGAAGGTGGACTTCAGTCGGCACTGGGAAGAATTCGGTGTGAATGGGACATGTATATCTGACGGACCGCCTGTATTGCGCGATGACTTGTCAAACTTTAGTATGCCCGTCTTCTTTCTGTGAATGAGTCTGTGAGACATGGGACTGAACAAGGAGGATCAGGTACAAATAGTTTAGTTTTTTTTTTTTTTTCCTTCTTCTTCACCGCCTGAGTAGGGTAACAACCCCCGCCAAATGTGCGACACGTCCAGCAGGGCGAGCGTGGAAAAAAATCAGGGCCCTAGTCTATGTAGATTTGACGGGCAATGTCTAAGCCAGTCGGCTTTTCCTGCGTCCCTTGTCTTAATATGCAAATAGAGTCTGTGGAGTCTCGGTTAGGAGTCTCAAACACAGGACTAGCCAGATATCCCTCCAGGGAAGGACCCAGCCAAGGGGTAGCTCCTGCGGAGAACACCATAACCACCATGTTCAGTGGCCCGTTAGTTAATATCTAGCCTTTTTTAGAAGCTTAGAGGTATGACAAGGGAATACCAAGACCAGGTATCCATCCACAGATAGCTGTCGTAACATTTGCATTCCGCTGCAGGCCGATAGTAGAGACGCCTGAGGAGGTGCGCTGTCTGTTCCGTGGTTCCCCACGTTGCGATTCGGACCTGGTGTGAGTCGCGTATTGGGCGACCCTATAGGACCAGAGGTCTTGTCCCTGTACTGTGATGTAGAATGGACCCAAACTGCCCAGTAGGAGGGGGGAGAAATGGTAATCTTGTACTGGTAGGAGTACGATTCTGGCAGTGAGGCTAGAACCTGCCGGGGGCAGAAAAGATCTTCATAATGATGAATATCCTGCATTGTCTCTACCCTGTGAAGTACAGGGAAGAAGGGGATCAGTCTAAATGAGAAGGCTTGATATCCCTATACATGACGCTTCCCTGAGACCTGTGGCCCTTGGAGGAGGTGTCCGAGCACCCAGCTAGAAACGCCAGGCTGGCTCTGATTTTTTGGGGCCATTAGGGGCTACTGATATTGAACCACAGCTGCCCCCTAAGCTATATCTGCCGCTATGACAGACTACTATAGGCAGGCAGGGCTGTGCAAGCGGAAAAGCACTTACCCTGCTCGCCACAAGAAGTGCTCCACCGGGGTCCGGGTAAGCAGCGGCGCCAGCTAGCCACAAGAAGTACTCCACCGAGGGCCGGGTAAGCAGCGGCGCCAGCTAGCCACAAGAAGTACTCCACCGAGGGCCGGGTATGTAGCGGTGGCAGCTCACCACCAGCTGTTGCCCTTCCAGGGTCCGGTATGCAGCGGCGCCCATGATGTATTCCGGGCGGAAGTGGCGACCCCTGACCTGGATGGAAGGGGCGGGCCAGGAGATGGGGCGCGCTGGAAACTCTCGCGATGCGCGAGAAGCGCGAAGAGAAGGCCGTTCCGCCCCCCGTCTGACGCGGCCTGGGCGGGCTCCGCCTGTTTCGCGTCACGTAAGGGGCGGAGGGAGGCGGGGACCATCGCGGATAGGCCAAAGCCGGGGCTTGGATTAGGACGCGGCCCCGGAAAAGAAGGGGGGCCGGCGCGGAGGGCCCGCCGGACCCGGACCATAATTAATGTCAGATTGCTGCTGCGGGGCGGGGAGAGTCCCCGGGCGCACAGAACCGTCAGTGTCCGGGTCCTGTCGGTCTGGAGACCGGAGGCATGCGGCCGCTGATGGCAACGCAGTGTCCGGGTCCTTGGAGGTGGAAGGGAGGGAGATCAGACTACCTGTCGTTGGCTCCTCTACCCGGAGTCCCCGTCAGGGGGGAATGGGGAGGGCAAGAGTCCGTCTTGCGTCTCTACCCGGAGAAGAGTGACCGACCTGCAAGCTGCCATAATGGGATCCTGGAGACAGAGACTACACCTCCGTTCCTCCACCCAGGGCTCAGCTGCGAGGCCTGGGGAGGGTAGGATTCTGTCTGAACCTCGGCCCGGGTTCTAAGACGAAGCTGGGAAAAAATTAGGTTTCTTAAACTCAGAGCCCATGTGGGGAGCTGAGAAGAACTCTTCTTTTTCTTCAGAGTTGTAGAAAAAAAGGAGAAAAAGAAAAACTCTAAAAAAAATCTATCTTAAAAAGGAAAACAATAAAAGAGGTCTGCCTCCTGAGCGACACTAAGCAAAAACTGGTGAGGCAGTGTCTGCCCCAGGGGTGTATGCTACAGAGGAGGAGCCACTTTAACTCTTTTGCAGATTCTGCTTAGTGTCGCCTCCTAGTGGACAGCAGCATAACACCCACGGTCCTGTGTCCCCCAATGAGGCGAAGGAGAAAAAATCCACTGCGAGCATCATCGTTTTGTATCACAGCATGAGTTAGGCTACTTTCACATCAGCGGTAATCGCTGATCGCTGCAGTTGCGGTGAAAAAATCGCAACTGCCGCGATTACCGCATAACGGCCGCACTTGTGGTTCACCTGCAGCAAGCCCCATGCAATGTCTATGGGGCTTGCGGTAAGTGTACGGCAGATGCGGCAAGTGCGGTTTCGGCACTTGCGGCAGATGCGGCCGTGAGAAAACAGCGGCTGACCGCAGTTTTTTTCACGGCCGCATCTGTCGCAAATGCCGAAACCGCAACTGTACCGCACTTGCCGTACCTGCCGCAAACCCCACGGCTTGCCGCAGGTGAAACGCAAGTGCGGCCGTTATGTGGTAATCGCGGCAGTTGCGGTTTTTTCACCGCAACTGCCGCGATCAGCAATTACCGCTGATGTGAAAGGGGCCTTACATGGTGTAACGAGGAACAGAAGATTTTTCAGCATTTCAAGCCATGCACACATTTTTATGTATAAGTTACTAATACCTTATATATGTATATAAATTTAAGAAACAAGGATCACGAACAAAACAAATACCTCTTCATCCACAGATAGAAACTCCTTATCATCTGGAGCCAGGTCGATTAATATAGTCCCACTGTTTGAGGTGTTCAGCGTCAAGTATGGATTCAAGCCTAGAAATTCAAGCAGGGTCAAAAAACTGTGAAAGTAACAACTTTACATCACACAATGTCATTATAGGACAAAAAACTACATGTTCAGGATATTGTACTGTGATTGTAACTGAAGCCATCAGCTAAACTTATTAGTCAATAACATTCAAAACATTTAATTGTACATACAAACGAATGAAAGGTTAAATGTTACCTTGCTGACCGGATATCAGCCTCTCCACACCCTTTATGATCTTGTGTCTGTGTCCATACGCATTAATTCCAATCTCCTTGAATTCTTTGTGTCCCATCTCAATAACGACATCTAGTGTTATCTGTAATTAGAACGTATAGAGAATGTAGAATATAATAATAATTATTAATTTATATATGCTATTAACTCCATTTACATACATTTGCAACACTGTCCCCATTGGGGCTCACACTCTATTCCCTGGAGTGCCCTGAGGAAATCCACGCAAACATGGGGAGAACATAAAAACTCCTTGCAAATGTTGTCCTTGGTGGGAATTGAACCCAGGACCCCAGCACTGCCAGGCTGCAGTGCTAACCACTGAGCCACCATATAATGTGAATTAAGCTGCTGGTTCGCAGGAATTATTGAGAACAAAATTATGTTCTTTTTTCTCTCTTCTATATGACTGTCATAATTTAGAGTCACATCCTACAGAGGTTTTGCTCTATTTAGTTTCATCAGACTCCGCACATTTTTCCTATGTAAGCTTAGGACAGCATGATGTAAGAGTTAAAAAATAAATTAAAAAAATAAACTGCTTCTCTTGTCACTGGGAGGGTTTATTACCCTGTGATTAGCATTACAGGACTACAATGTTTTGCGCAGGGCAGTCTGACACACCCCCTGCTGTGTTCAGGGCCTGTACATGAACACTTGTTGTTTGGTATGGACCCCGAACTTTATAATTTGGGTTCGCCCATCACTAAAATTTGGTAAATGGCATGTGAATATTCTCTAAATTACTATCATAATTAATTCCTTATAATACAATGTTGATGCTGTAACAAAGCAGATGAGAGCAAGATACAAACCAAAGTAGAAGGTTTAATCTGGTACAACCATTGGGCTTTACTACCTTACCTGCTCCCTCTCAAAGATGTCAATTAAGTGTTCAAGTCCAAGGTTCCTCAAAAACTGATTTATACTGAAATCCATTCCAGGTACTTGAAGGAACAAAAAAAAAAAAAAAGATATGATTAGGTGTCTAAATCCTGTAAGGGTATGCTAGCAACCTCAACAATACTCATTATTAAAGGGGTTATAACCAAATATGTAAGGTATCATCTATCTGAGGTCCAATGTGGATAACAGGGCTCTTAAGTGTTACATTTCAAATATGCCACAATACCACAGGCACGTCAGCTCCATTCCTGCTCTTTGGGACTACCAGATATAAAGTACACGGCTTGGCCACCTGAGGCAGGCCCATAAACAATGAATGGTGCTCATGATCACTCCAGCTTTCATTAATATTAAGTACTAGCTCTACTACCTTGCTACGCCCGGGTTAATAAATAACTGCTGTTAGCTATAACAAAATAGAATTTGAATATGTCATATTAATTACCTGTAGGAAAATAGAAGCTGAGCTGTGATTGGTTGCTATAGGCAGCCTAATAAATCTCCAGCCAACAGTAATCCCTCCCACTGGCCGGGCAGTATATGTTACCTCACACATACACATAAAAGACAGCTCATGTGACTGACATCTGCCTTAATTCCCTATATGGCACATGTGTTGCACATTGACTGTTTTTAATCAGATGTTTATTTTTGGAAATTAAAGATACCAGACGTATGAGGCGAGTTGTGTGAGGCGATGTGTGCACATCTGTGTCTGTCTGTGTGGTGTGTGGTCCCAGTGGTGTGCGTGTGTCCCTGTGGGGGGTGTCCCTGTGGTGTGTGTCCTTATGGGGGGAGGGGTGTATCTGTGGTGTGTGTCCATCCCTATGGGGTTTGTGTGTTCCTGTGGGGTGTGTGTGTCTGTGTCCCTACAGGGTGTGTATGTGTGTGTGTCCCTGTGGGGGGGGAGGGTGTCTGTGTGGTGTGTGTGTCTCTTTATGGTGTGTGTTTGTGTTGGGGTGCATGGTGAGTATCCAGTGTTGGGGCTCCTCCTTAGCTGTTACTTTTTGTGTGCATGTGTTGTGTAGACATGTCCCCGTGCGTGGTGAATATTCTATGTCAGGGCCCCATCTTAGTGACTATATGCTGGTATGTGCTGTTAGTCTTTGGCGCTGTCATTAAGCCCCTCTCATGCACAGCTGTCAACTGGTAACTGTCACTTTTTCCCCATTATGTAGATAGGGGCAAAATTGTTTGGTGAATTGGAATGTGCGGGGTTAAAATTTTGCCTCACAACATAGCCTATGACACTCTCGGGGTCCAGACGTGTGACTGTGCAAAATTTTGTGGCTGTAGTTGAGACGGTGTAGATGCCAATCCCAGACATATACACATACAGCTTTATATATTAGATACCAAAACGTTTAACCAATTTAATTGTAACCCCACTGCATTGCATTTTTATCTGGTTGGACAACCCCTTTAATCCATATGTCTTTACCAGCACTATTTGCACAGCCATTTACCTTCTTCTTTTCTCTCTAAACCAACTGCTCCCTCTGCGACGCCACTATTCCCAGATGGTGCATCAGGGAAGCTGATAGCCAAGTTGTCCAAGCTGCTGGCAGCAGAGAGAGTCGTCGGACTGGAGGGCGCAGATGACAAAGCTGCCACTGATGGGTTTGTGGGCTGGGAGACATTCATCACCTGAGGCTTATAAAACATTGGTACAGCCGCTGATGGCATAGCTGCTGCCAGGAGGGCTCGTACGTCATCAGCCTGATTAATGAAACAATAAACAAGAGTACAGCTTTTAAGTGAAAAGCACATAAAAATGAATATATCAGACAAATATAATGTAAAATAATTTGGTGTTAAGTATTTGACAATAGAAATGGGAAATAGTACAACACAGAGAAATAAGAATTAGTGAATACCTAAGGCATTTTTAAAGTAGAAACTTACTAAATGCTGTCATTTTCTAAGGAATACACAGAAAGTTATGAACAAGTACTTACTCCAACCAAGTCTAATGAGGTTTGTCCCTCTTGATTTTTCAGAGTAGGGTCTGCCCCATGTGCTAGGAGCAGGGCACACAGCTGCGTTCTTCCTTTCTGGGCAGCTTCATGCAGGGGTGTGAACGCCCACTTGTCAGTGGAATTAACACATGCATTGTACTTTATAAGCAAAGCAGCCAGGTCCACATGCTGCAAACAACAACATCCGGCTGGTTAGTATGACAGATACACCTAGAGCGCATGTACCAAAGATTAATACAGGGAATATTTGTGCAAAATTAGAAACTGTTTAATGCACATACCAATTTAGCAAAGCTTTCTGAAAGCTCAGAGGTGCCCAGAAATGCAGCTACACCTGCCCATCAAATTAGGCAAAAGTGCCGGCATTTCGTTTAAGCCAGAATTGCTACTAAATAAGAAAATGTGGACATTTTCACTCAAATCTGACATTAGCAGAATTTGTGGGTACTGTGCAATGACTATAGACTTAACGTGTGCCCATCTATGCAAGTTCACGACCAAAGCTGTAATTATCTCTACAGAATCCTAGTCATACTGTGGAGACATACCCCATAAGACGCTGCATTGTGCAATGGGATTAGTCCTCCTTTATCTTGTGCATTTACGTCAGCGCCATGTTGGAGAAGGTATTCGGCAACCTCTAGGTTATTGTAGCCAGCTGGTAAAAACACAGGAAAAACATGGGTCAAACTTTCTGTATCATAGCAGTCTTAGACTTAGAGGGCTCACTTTTGTGTGTGCCTCCTATGACACCAAGCATAAAAACGGGCTGGGCATTGCTTGCTTGTGGGTGTATACTGCAGAGGAGAAGCTACTTTAATCTTTCAGATCACTTAGTGTCGCCTCCTGGTGGCAGCAGCATAACACCCACAGCCCTGTGTCCCCCAATGAGGCGACAGAGAAATATCAATTTTCATCCCGAAAAATTGGACAAGTGAAATCCATTTGGTATATCATATGTCACAAGTGCCGTTTTTTTTTTCAGCAGTTATTATTCTACAATTATTTACAGGATCATAACTGTTTTGTGCTACAGAATGGTAACATCAGTAAATAAGGAACAGCATATGAGCGGTCCATTTCTTCTCACCCATAGACATTACATTGGTGAATCTTGTCTGATGACCATACATGGCATGCTGACATTTTTTCCTCAGGCCAAAAACAGCAGAGGAAACTTGCAATCAACACTGCCTCCTTCAATAATACGAGTGTCACTGCAATATGATTTTTTTTTTCTCTCATTGCACTTGGTTTATTTATATACAGATATGAGCGAGTTCTTAGACATTAATTAAAAGATTAGGACATAATTTAGCAACAACACATATGAAGAACTGATTCGGGGGGAAGGGGTGATACAGAACCAAGTACCATCTACTCAGCAACTTATACTGACCAGCTAAATGTAATGGAGTGGAGTGCCTGCCCTGTGTATCCCTGCAGTTGACATTTTCCAGGGTGCACAGTTTCTTAACTCTGGCCACACAGCCTCGCTTAGCAGCATCTAGTAAGGCAGCATCTCCTCGAAGAAGATCTTGAATGTCTGAATCTCCGTCCTTCACCAGATCCAATGCAGTGTTACCATCTCTGTTCTTCTTTGTTGAATCGGCTCCATGCTATTCACAAAGGAGCAGAAGAAACATTAAAATCTAAGTTTTGCTCACTTATTAAACACAAAATCTTGGAAAATTGTGGTTTCAATCTGCAAACAATCCACGTAATAACTTTATGTGCAAAGGAAGAATATACATAATATAGAATATAAGACATAGCTCCAGATAAGCTTTAGTATGTCTCTCCAATGGGGTTGAGGGAAAACAATCGGATTGGTGCATTTCAGGTCCTGCTACACTTAGCGCAGATCTAATCACTATACAGGGATGTACAGTGTGATCCACACTTCCCTCCTCTGGGCCCTGCACTTAGTGTGGCAGAGAGCTGCTCCTGCTCCACCAACATGTGGCCATCAGCTCCTGCTGTATTCACTACCCATCATCAGAGCGCTGTACATATCATGATATGGGAGCAAACATGGAAAGGGTTCAAAGGTAAGTGCCTCATATGCCAAGCATGGGTGAAGGGTGAGGTGGAGGCGTGGGGAGATGCTGCATTCAGCTCATACATCAACGTGCAGGTGAAGGAGTGTAGGGTTGGGTCAAGTAGGGTGCACATTATCCGAACAGAGTGAACCCTGCACTTGGAATAGCAGACAGCAGCTCCATCTACATTAAACTGCGCTTTGTGCCTTTACATAACTTTTGCTCCTAATTGCACAGAGTAATTTTAGCAACATGGATATACAGATATGTAGATCTTAGGCCCCTTTCACATCAGCGGTTTTCGCTGATCGCGGCAGTTGCGGTGAAAAAAACGCAACTGCCGCGATTACCGCATAACGGCCGCACTTGCGGCAAGCCCCATGCATTGTCTATGGGGCTTGCAGTAAGTGCGCGTCAGGAGCGGTTTCGGCACGTGCGGCCGCGAAAAAACCACGGTATGCCGCGTTTTTTTCACGGCCGCACCTGCCGCAAGTGCCGAAACTGCACTTGCCGCACCTGCTGCAAGCCCCATAGACATTGTATGGGGCTTGCCGCAAGTAAACCGCAACTGCAGCCGTTATGCAGTAATCGCGGCAGTTGTGTTTTTTTTCACCGCATCTGCCGCGATCAGCGAAAACCGCTGATGTGAAAGCAGCCTAAGGCCTCTTTCACATCAGCGTTTTTTTTCAAATCGCGGCAGATGCGGTGAAAAAAACGCATCTGCCGCGATTACCGCATACCAGCTGCACTTGTGGCACGGTTGTGGCAAGCCCCATACAATGTATAGGAGGGCTTTCGGCAGGTGCGGCAAGTGCGGTTTTGGCACTTGCGGCAGGTGCGGCCGCGAAAAAAAAAACGCGGTCAGCCGCTTTTTTTTCGCGGCCGCACCTGCCGCAAGCGCCAAAACAGCACTTGCCGCACGCCCGCATATACATTGTATGGGGATTGCCGCAACTGTGCCGCAAGTGCAGCCAGTATGCGGTAATCGCGGCAGATGCGTTTTTTTCACCGCATCTGCCGCAATTTAAAAAAAAGCTGATGTGAAAGTACCCTTAGTCATTGTTCTGAGACAAAACTGCCTTTAAAGGGGTTATCCAGTACTTGCATAACCCCTTCTCATTCCCCATGTGTTCCCCCATAAAAATAAAAAGGCTATACTCTCCTCCGATGCAGGCGCATTTCCAGTCACATCAGAATTCGCATTCCTGGAGCTTATGTGAGATTGTTATGACCAATCAGCATTGGCTTCCTTTTCCCTGCCTTTGAACGGTTAAGTAATTGACAGGATTTCAGCGCTTCCTGTTAATTGCTCCTGTGTCCGAAGGTGGGGAGAAGGAAGCCAGCGGAGATTATTATAACATGGAAACCCCGAAACTAATGTCACGTTGGCCCCGGGAATGCAAGTTCTGACATCAATGGAACCATGCCGGCACCGGAGGGAGCATAAGCTTATTTTTATGGGGATGAACGTGGGAAATGAGAAGAGGTTGCTTAAGCAGTGGACAACCCCATTTTAAGTGGATGCATTTTCTATTACACAGAGTCCATCCTGGGATGGGATCTACTAGTAGTGAATATGTTGCTCCATAGAGAAGTTCAATGTTCTTCGTCACACTACTTTCTGAATCGTACACACAAGAGAAATGGAGGTGCAGAGACTTTCGTGGGAATTCTTTTACAGCAAAACTGTAGGTGAATATTTGATGACTTTTACACAGTGCAGTACTAAACTGTGCCCAGGTTCAGCCTCATATTTTAAACTGTTCTCGATGGCAGGGTTTGTATACAGTGTGAGTGTACCCGGTTGCCCGACAAGTAATGCTAGCATAACTTGTAATATTTGGCTAAAACAGCTATTACGTCAACCCATCACTGTAATTGATTACACCGTGTGAGGCGTTAATGATGTAATGAACTGAGGGGGTCCCCCAAGACCTCTGCACTGTGAAACATTAGACAAGTTTATAGTTTTGCAGAAATGAGAGGATTTTTTAAATTGTTCAGTTTAATAATCATCATACCTGAAGCAGCAGTTTGCAAATTTCATATTTCCCTTTTGCTGCGGCCTCGTGTAATGGTGTGAATTTCCACAAATCTGCAACATTAATGACTGCTCCATGTTTAACAAGCAGCTCTGCCACCTCGTAGTGTCCATACGAACAGGCATTATGCAATGGCACTAAGCCCCTGGAGAAGACAAAATGTCATCAGCATTGGCCCTGCAAGCTGGGAGGTTGTAGAAGGATTTGGACTACTTTAGGCGACGTGATTAGCAATCCTGGACACAGCAATAATACACGTTCATAATGTAGAGACCCATAGTACGGTACCCAGATCCATAGGTAGCAATGCCGTATTATCCTTCCTTAGGAGCACAGATTGAGAGGAACACTGAATACTCAGAGGTGCCATGTGGTGGGCACAGTGCGAATATGGAAAATATTGATCAGCACAAGAGGAAACGTTTGACATTTAACATACCTTTAAACCCTTCATGATATATGATGTATATTTACATCATATGTCGTATCCCTGCCTTTCTTGTGGGCTCAGACGCTAAGCTTGCATCTTTCTTTGCACATGACAGTTGTTTTAAATCAGCCATCATGTGCCTCAAACAGCTGATGGTGCATCAAAAATCTACCTGTGGTTATTAAAGTGAACCTGTCACCAGATTTTTGGCTTTTGAACTAAAAGCGCCACCTTCAGCAGTGCCTATGTTGCATTCTATGAAAGTAGCTATTATGCCTGGATTACCCCTGTACACCTAATAAATACTTCATGAAAGTCTCCCGCCCTGTATTATAAATTAACTGGTTTTGGTCCAATAGGCTTGATTGCTGTGCCATCCACGCCACCTCTCTACATTAATTACCGTCATCTTCTTATGTGTCCTTCCCCCCCGTGTCATCCACATCGCCTGTTAAATCTCGCAAGGGGAGATCTCACTTATGCGCACTAGAGACTGCAGCGCTAAGCCTACAATGTATGGGCTCCTTACAGGTCCTGACTGCAGCACATGCTTTCTAGGCTCAACACTGCAGAGCCTAGAGCATATAAGTGAGATCTCCCCCTGTGAGATTTAAAGGGAGCCTGTCGCCTAGATAAAGCCCCCAGGCTATCACTACCTGTCCCCTGCACCGTCCTATTACTACCCTAACTATGGAGCCCGCAGTTCCGGGAATGACGCGTTAAGCGTCATTACCACAGGAAGGCTGCATAGCAGAGTGGAGCAAGCCAGGCTGGGGGCGCGAAATTTGATTTCAATATCACTCCCATCGGGGCGTGATAAAGACTCCTGGAGGCAGTGAGAGGGACCCAAAGAGGACGCCCAGGGGGCTAGCAATGGTAGCCCCCCGATCATTAACAAATGCCCAACTAAGGTATATACATTTTAATAAACAATCACACCACACAGTTAGGACAGAAAGGGATAGTTAGGGTAGTAATAGGAAGGTGCAGGGACAGGTAGTGATAGCCTGGGGGCTTTATCTAGGTGACAGGTTCCCTTTAACAAGTTATGTGGATGACACAGGAGGTATCAATAATGACGGTAATTGGCGCAGAGAAGTGGGTCTGACTGTGCAATAACACTAATAACAATAATCAAGCCCATCAGACCGAAACCTGGTAATTATAATACATGGCGGGAGACTTTCAAGTGTTTACTCAGTGTTCAGGGGCAGTAAAGGCACCTTCCTAGTATAGTGCATAGGCGCTGATGAAGGTGGCACTTTTAGTTTAAAAAAAAACACAAATTTGGTGACAGGTTCACTCTAACCAGTTAAGTCATGCTGCCAAAGTTTGACAACGATATTTAACATGTGCTGGCAGGAAAACATCATTCCCTGCTCCCATCAGCACGCCTGTGACCAGATTGCAGGGTGTCATGACCCCCACATATCATTACGATCTTCCTATGAACACTGGGCTGAATGCCGTCATTTACGGGAGATTATGATTTCTGTACTGTATAGCACAAGCGATTGGATGACTGAAATCCTGTAAATGGATTAGTAAATACAATATTAAAAAAATTAAAATATAAGAATATTAAAATATTGCTCCATTGAAGAAAAAAAAAAATTAAATAATGTGATTGGTAAACTGCGGGAAAAATAAAAAAATTAACCACCAGACTTACAATAAAATACAAGAGGCTATGAGATATATTTATCCAAAAATGGTGTCAGTAAAAACACGAGTCACACAGCCACCAGAGCCCAAAAAATAAAAACCTTACATTTCTTTGACAACAGCGACAAAAGTGAATTTTTTTGGTTTTGACAAATTTTTTCAGCACTTAAAAAAAAAATCTGTGTACTTGTACTGACTTGGAGAATCATACTGCTGGGTCAGTTTTACCATACAGCGAATAAAAAAACAAAAAACTGTACAATTGCATTTATTTTTTTATTTTGCAATTTCACTGTATTGGAATTTGTTTCTTATTTTCCTATACACTATATGGTAAAATGAATTATGTCATTCAAAAGTACAACTAGGTCTGCAAAAACAAGCCGTCATATGTCTATATTAATGGAAAAATAAAAGGGTCATAGCTCTTGAAGAAGGGGAGGAAAAGAAAAACAGAAAATAGCCTGGGGGTGAAGGGGTTAAAAACAAAGAGGCTACGTTCACAGATTTGCGTATTTTGTAGCGCTTTTTGCCGCGATTTTCGGCCGCGAAAAAAAAAAGCAACAAAATATGCCGGGGCTTTCACACACCGCGCTTTCTTCACCCCACAAAGCGCAGGTGATATCACAGAGGGGAGGAAAAATCCTGGTTCCTCCTCCCCTGTGTGACATCTGTGACCGCCCCATTAGATTTCGCAATGTATTAATACACACTGCGAAATCTAAATTAAACAAAGGCAAATGTATGAGAAATAATAAAAAAATCAAATGCCCTCTGACGCCTTTTCTCCATTCTCCAATGCAGAGGCAGGCGATGTATGGTCCTGCCAGGACCTGCCGTGATGTCAGAGTGACGTCACGAGCGCCCATTTGCCGCTTGCGGTCATGTGATCCATATCACATGACCGGAACGCCCTTTGACATCACCACAGGTCCTAGCAGGGCAATTCCTGCGGCGGCTTCTAGCTCCCGGACACCGGAACACCCGTCGGAGGGTAAGCATTTCATTCTTTATTATTTTCAATGCATTTGTCTTTATTTAACTTGGATTTTGCAGTGTATATTAATACACTGCGAAATCAAATGGGTGGTCACATGTGTCACATAGGGGAGGAGGAAGCAGTATTCTTCCTTCCCATCTGTTACATCAGATGCAGCAGCGCCGCCCCTATAAGAGAAAATGCAGGCGCTGCTGCGTAAAGAATTGACATGTCAATTCTTTACGCTGCTGCGTTTTCTCCCATAAAGGTATCACAACCACAAGATTTTTATCTTGTTTCTCACACTGAGAGCAATCACCATTTTCTCCCATAAAAGCGCAGTGTATTTTTACGCAGTGTCTGCACGGCAAAGTGAATTACACATTCACTTTGCCGGCAGACAAAAAGCACATTGCGCATTTTGAAAAGTGAGCGCAAAAAAGCGCGCAAAAATACGCAATGTGTGAACGCAGCCTTAGATTGTAAATGGCATCTGTAAGCAATATTTACCCTAAATCTGAAAAATGAGAAAGCAAAGTGAGCCACTAAATACTTGTTAAGTAAAAATGATTTACTTTTATCTCTAACATGTACTAGAACATAAAGATTGCAGATGGCGTCCTGGAAAAATAATCGGCCCAGTCACTTCTTACCCTTTATCTTTTGCATGGACATCGGCGCCATGTAGCAACAGGTATTCCACAACACCCACTCGATTGTATCCTGCAGCAAAATGGAGGGGGGTAGACTGCCGCCCTTCTACATCCCTGCAGTTAACGGTTTGTGTATTACAAAATTTCTAGGAATAAAAGAAAACAAGGTTGTGTTATATAAGCTGCTCTACACATTATAACATGGTGATTTAGAGGGGTTGTCCAGAACTTTGATACGGAAGGACTATTTTTCAGATAACAGTTGATCAGATATTGATGACCTATCAGGACAAAAAAGGAGGAGAGAGGCTCTGCATAATGGATATGCACAAGCCCCAGAGGAATAGTGAAGAAAAGGAGATTTTTGTGTACTCACCGTAAAATCATTTTCTCCTAGCCTCTAATTGGGGGACACAGGACCCTCCCTGTAGCCTGTTGGCCTTGTTGTGGTTGGTGTTCTTTTGTTTATGTTCCTGGTTGCCTTATCGGCTTATGTAGTTTTCCTCCTACTGCTTTAGCACAAAACTGGCTGAAATGTGCCAGTCAGGGGGTTATATACTGCTGGGAGGAGCCTCTGTGCTTCTTTTTCAATTGCTTAGTGTCACCTCCTAGTGGCCCGTGGGTGCTATATTGCTGTCCACTAGGAGGCGACACTAAGCAGAATCTGCAAAAGAGTTACAGTGGCTCCTCCTCTGCAGTACACACCCCTGGAGCAGGCATTGCCTCACCAGTTTTGTGCTTAAAGCAGTAGGAGAAGAAAATAAAATCAACAAGACAACAAAGTATGCAAGAAGACAACTATATAATAGCTCAAGAGCAACATGACAAACCAAGAAAGGCCCGAAAAAAACGGGCAACAGGGTGGATGCTGTGTCCCCCAATTAGAGGCTAAGAGAAGGATTTTACGGTGAGTACACAAAAATCTACTTTTCTCCTTCGCCTTATTGGGGGACACAGGACCGTAGGATGTCCCAAAGCAGTCCCTGGCTGGGAAGAACAATGGAACAAGTCACATAAAAGTTACAGAAAAAACACAGACACCTACAGGTGGACTACTGCCACCTGAGGGACGCTCCTTCCCAGACTCGCATCTGGGGACAATTTGTCTGAAAGGCTAGACCGAGCGGTTGCCTTACACACTTGTTGTGTCGATGCCTGGTGCTGATTGGCCCAGGATTCCTCAACCGCACCAGTGGAGTGCGGTGTTATACCTGCTGGAATCGGCAGTCTGTAGGGCTTGTAAGTTGCCTAGATAATGAATCCACCTGGTCTGAGTGGCGTTTGATAATGGCATACCACTGCGGATGCCGTCCGGAAGGAGGAACAGGAAATCAACCTGTGGGTAGGGCGTCGTTCTGGACACGTATATACCGAGTGCCCGCACTGGATCCAGAGTACATAGGAGCTACTGTATATGATGTACCTGTGCCAGGATGGTGAAGATACCTCCTAAGTAAGAGGAACCCTTTCGTTCGGAAGAAATGACAGTACCGGATGGAGCACTACCTTGTTTTGTTGAGGCGCCAGGGGTGGCTCCCTGCAAGAAAGCGTTGCGAGCTCCGAGACTATGTGAATGGAGGTAATTGCAGTAAGAAGCGTTACTTCCCAATAAAGAGGACGGACGGAAAGATCCTTGAGGGGCTCAAACGGAGGGTTTGCAATGCATTCAGTACCAGGTTGAGGTTCTTGCGTCCAACGGTCTCTAGTAAGGGCGACTCGACAGCCAACCCCTTGGGTAAGTGCATTCACTTGAGGTTCAGTGGCCAGACAGCGCTGAAAGAGCGCTGAAAAAGCTGAGACATGGACTTTGAGAGGGTCCAGAGGAGGGACTCGCATCCAGACCCTCCTGAAGAAAATCTTTAAGGTATTAGGCATCGAACAGAGCAGAGGTGAACGGGCTCAAGTCTTCTATGCTCTGTAATAAATCCGAGCGGAAGCAGGTGTCCTCGCTCGGATCATGGATTCAATGAATGGGCTCAAGTCTTCTATGCTCTGTAATAAATCCGAGTGGAAGCAGGTGTCCTCGCCCTGATCATGGATTCAATCACGGGTGGGAAAAGACCGGCTTGGGTTAAAAAGCCAGGTCTCAAGGGACACGCTGTTAAAGTCAGGGCCTTCGAAGTCCAATTGTAAAATGGGCCTGAAAAGGAGGTTCGGACATTCTGGACGTTGTCAAGGGCGGTGGCGAGTTGAACTAGGTAGATGTACTAGGCGCCCCATGAGTCAGCCTAGGGCTACTAGTATGACTGGTATGTCATGCAGCGAGATCTTCTGCATCGCTCTGGTATGAGAAGCAAAGGGGGAAGAAGTAGGAGAGGCGAAACTGCGTCCCGGATTGGACTAGGGCATCTGTTCCTAGTGATTGCGGGTCGTGAAACAGAGCACTGACGTTGGGAACTTTGGCATTGAGGCGTGACGTCCTAAGGTGTACCTTTGGAATTCACAACTGTTCCGGAAGAAAGGGACCATTTCCCTGAATCTATGTGCTGACGGCTGAGGAAGTCCACCGTCCAATTGTCCCCTCCCGGATGTGCACCACTTATAGTGCTGATCTGGTTGACTTTGCCAAACGAAGAATGAATTCTACTTCTGGCATGGCTTGTTTCTTGCTAGTTTCTCCTGGTGAAAGTCATATGCCACTGCTGAGGCACTGTCCAACTGTATTCTGATGTGATCCCCTAAGAGAAGTCAATGGAATGGTCTAGGTGCACGAAGAATGGCCCGAACTTCTAGAAGGGTGATGGGCATGGTGGACTCCCATGGGGACCATTTTGTCTGAGCCGTGAGGTGAAGATACACTGCACTCCAGCTTGTTAGGCGTGCATCGATGGCCGGGACTCTCCCATGAGTTAGAAGGAAGGATCTCCCCCTGTGAGGGGAAGGACGATCGGAGCCACCAGCGAAGAGGATGTTTGGTTGAGAGGAATAGACGGAACATCATGTTCGAGGAGAAGAGGCTCTTGTCTCAGGATGAGAGCAGGACCAATTGGAGAGGCCTGAGGTGCAATTGCGCAACGGGAAACTGCTACCATTGCCGTTATTATCTTGCCTAGAACTCTCATGGCAAGCCAGAGCGATCGATGCGTTGGGCGAACGAGGGTCCGAACACCATGGCGGAGTGTCCGTGACTTGTCTGGCAAGAGAAGTACCGATCCACGGGAGATATTGAAAATGCATCCCTGGTAGGTCAGAGTGTAACTGAGGACTGGCAATGACCTTGGTAGATTAGGTGATGTAGAGTGTGTACTATGTTTGGACACTCTATTCACAGTCCCTGAGAGAAGAATCCTTGATGAGTAAGATATCTAGTATGGAACTATGACTTCTCCTCTTGAGTGGAGGATGGTCATGACAATCATCATGACCTTGGTAAAATACTCTGGGGGCCAGCCGCAAACTGTAGGAGCGTCCGATGCGCCTGAAGTATTGGATCTCTATAGAAGTGAGAAACTCACCTTCTTTCATGGATGAAACATGGAGCGGGGAGACCCCGTGCAGAGTGACGAACCTTAACGATTTGGTGTGGAGTTTCAAGTGTAGGGTATGTCGGACTGGCCCTTCCTTTGTGGGAAGTATAAGCAGGTTCCGATAGAAGTCTGGAGATTCGTTTTGAGGGACAGAGACAAAGACTCCTCTTTGTGGGAGGGAATTATTGACCTGAGAATAAGCGTGAGCTGTGGCCGACGGTTTTATGGTAATGGGGACGGGAAGGCCCGGTTGTGGGGAGGAAACCCCATACTGTGACCAGGAAACACCACATCTCTAAGGCCCCTTTTAGACTGGCATTTTTGTCTGGATCCGGTCAAAAAAAACGCATCTGGCGAGGGTTTTGCCTAACGGCCGCACTTGCGGCACGTTTGCGGCAAGCCTCATGCATTGTGTATGGGGCTTGCGGTAATGTGCAGCCGCAAAAAAAAAAAAATGCGGTCAGCAGCGTTTTTTTTTCGCTGCCACACCTGCTGGAACTGCACTTGCCGCACACTTACTGCAAGCTCCATAGACAATGCATGGGGCCTGCCGCAAGTGCGGCCATTAGGCAGCAGATGCGGTAAATCTGCCGCATTTTGGCGAAAACGCCAATGTGAAAGGGCCCTAACTCGCCTGTCTTCTCCAACTGCGAGCCAGACATAATGATACAGGAAGAGTCCTCCGCCTACTTGTAAGGCGTCTTCTTTGGATTGAAGAACTTATGGGGGGTCAAGATTCCTAAGGTTTAGATTGGGTAGAATGGGAGTGCCAGTTTGCATTTGATGTCTGGGAAGTCTGTTCGTTTCCATCATGGTGATTGGTAGCCTGTGCCTGTCTGGATATCGACCCGCCAAATGATTTCCGAAAGGAACGAAACCGTGTGTGTTGTCGGCGGGTTGTAAGTTTTCTCCAAACAGACGGCCGCTAAAATAATCTGCCTGTTAGTCACGTGCATTAGCTGAATGTAGGACAGCATGATGTAAATTTGCGCTGCTAGGTCTATGCGGCTTAGATCAGCGCCTTTATCGCATAGGGAAGTATGCAGACTACTTGCCCCAGACCTGAGGCCTCAGTTGCCTAGACAGAAGCAAAAAAGGGGGCTAAGGAAGAACCAGTCGGTTCAAAAAACTGATCATACTATTTGCTCTACCTGACTGTGCTGCATCCTTAATGGGAAAACTATCAGGTAGGGGATCTTTGCGGAGGACCAGCCCAGTCCTGGGTTACTGTGGTTAAAGGGGGGTGATCCATAAAATACCTGTACAGACGTTTAGCTTCTTTGACATAGAACGTATGATCTGGATTTCCACCAAAGATGTATCAAGGTCCAGGTCTGGATTTGGATTGTGATATCCATCAAACAGAGGTGACATTGTCCTGCTGCATGTCATTTTTCTATAGACTGTGACATAGATGTATACATAATGACTTGTAGCATTTGGTGCACTGACAGGTAGTGGCATCTGACACGGTGGTAGGAAAAAACAATACTTGCTGTATTGGTATGGCACATGCACTAGGCAGAGAGACTGCATGCTGTGCGAGAGTGATAAGAGTTAAAGACCTCAGTAGTGAAATGGTTAAGATCATAGGCAGAGCTGTGTTGCTGTGAGGCCACACAAGTCGTATTACAATCATTTGGGTTTTTAGCCGAGTTCTTCTCCCATCTGAAACCAGACTGTGCCTAATGATCAGTAATTTTCACACCTAATCACTTTATTAACATAATGCACACCTCTGGAAATCAGGTATGTTATTACTACTGGAGAAGCCAGTGTTGGACAACCTGACGTGTTTGTTCTGCCCCTTGTAGTATTACACTGCTCTTTATATGGTGTACAGAGGGAGGAGAAAAGCTGCAGCAGGGAATATAATCACTGCTGGCTGTCCTGTATTTGCCATCGGAGACTGCCACACAGCGAATGCTGTGCTCATTGTACCCTCTGTGTTCATGTAATGGCGCCTAGAGTGCTTTTTAGAGCCGCTGGGAGGAGGGGCGGGACCGCTGATGGAAACCTCCCGCCCCTCTCTGTGATCTGGCCCGGCGTCATTTGACGTCCTCCAGCAGGGAGAGAGGAGGAGGAGGGAGAGGGCGGAGTGGGATCGTAAAAGGCACGATACTCCCCTTGCAATGAGCAGCTCCAGTTTGCCCCCTGCTATGACGCTGTCCAAATCATCTGCGTCATCCAGGGGGCGGGAAAAAAGGCCTAAAGCCGCGGCCTCCAGTAATAATAGCCGGGAATGATGGCAGGCCGATGCAGAGGTCCGGTCAGGGACTGGAACGGACCCCTGGAGCTGAGACCAAAATAAAGCGCTCCCACAATAGCGGTTCCCATCAGGAGAACATAGTAGAACTGTTTCTCCTGGATTCAACAGCAGGCACAAATATCAACCCCCTCAGGAAGGACAATAGAAACTGATGCTCCTGGTGTCCTGTGCCCTAAGTCTGCACACAAATATCTGACCAAGACGCCAGGAACTTGGCCACACAGACCAAGGCAAAGACAGATGAAAGAATCGCGCCAGCCGCCTTGAAAGCAGAGCGAGAAAGGATCTCGATCTGTTTATCAATGGAGTCTTTAAGGGATGCTCTGTCCGGCAGGAACAGAAGGGTTCTTGCAGACAGCCTTGAAATAGCGGGGTCCACCGTCTGGGATTCAGCTCATTCCTTGCAGGGAGAAGGTAATGTAAGTCTATGAGCCTGCGCCCAGTAAACTTTTTATCAGGATGCTCTCTGTGTTTTTGAAGTGTCTTGAATTCGGCGCATGATTTGAAAAGGATTTATGCGCACACCTAAATCTCTTGACGGAGATCGCGTGCTCCGGAATGTTGGTGGGGTCATCCTCTATCTTTAATGTCTGGTTGACGGCCGTAAGGAAGCTGTCTACCATTGCCCATGTGTCCAGAGAATCAAGATCAAAGGCTGCTTCTTCTTCTTCGGATGCAGAGTCCGAATATGAGATCTCCCCCAGGGGAACACGAACCTAACTCATAAGCCATAGATTCCGAGGTGTTAGAGGCTAAAGGATTAATTTCTCTGTCCTCTTTTCCTAGCAGATTCAGTGACTATGACTGAACAAGAACCCCGACCAGAAGAAGAATCTTCTAATAGGGGGTGATTCTCCAGAAAACTTGTGGAGAGTCCCACGGCATTGAGAAGATATTGTAGTGCCTGGGTGATGGTCTGAGAGACCTTCATGGCCAATGAGGACACCCACTCAAGGAGAACATGTGCGCTGGGCCCTGGTTCGGCGGCTGATTGTTGATTTATCTCCAGAGTACATGGCTAGCAGTATGGAGTGGAATGACCACAGGGCAGCCTTGATTGACATGTTACACAGTTAATATAAGAGACAGTGTGGTCCTTGAGGGGATCAGAACTATTTGAGTTGGGCATATTTATGCTGTAAATGGCCTGTGTGCTGTAGGGAAGGGCTAAGTGTCTGCTGAGTATCAGCTTACCCATCCTGCAGATCATGGCCGCTCAATCACCGTGGTCCTTTACACAGCTGTCGGACCCACTGTGGTCGTCTTGCACCAGAGTTGAAGGTTCCAATGGAGTGCATTGCTGTGCTCTTTGATTGTGCTGTCCGGCATCCAAACAAATGGCCTCTTGGTGGTGCCAGCAGGGAAGCTAGCTCACTCCCTGCGAGAAACGCACAGAGGTCAGAGATGTGTGCCAGAGAGGGGTGGAGCCGCAACAGCTTTGGCTGCAAAATCCGGGGCCTCAACTTGCGGGCTGGTGGCCGAAGGCGAAGTCACGTGGCCTAGGCTGCAAAAGCCGGGGCCTCGATTTGCAGGACGCCGGTCAAAGGTGTGTCGGGAGAGAAGCAGGGCGTTGCCGGGGGCTGTTTTTTTCTCAAGCTCTCAGCACACCCTGTAAAAACATAGGTGCTGAGGAGAGGTCTGAGCATAAACAGCTGGATCCCACCAGCTGGCAGTAGCAGGTCTGGCAGTAGCTGTGGGCACTAAGACGACACTCCCGAAGTGCCCCACAATCGCTGAATGTCTTCGTGGTAAAAAAAAAGTGGAAAAAATATAAAAAATAAAAATATCAGGTGTGCTCTGAAAAAAAGGTTCAGAGTCACATCTGCCTCCTACTGACACTAAGCTGAAACTGGCTACAGCTTGAGTCAGCATGAGGGTGTACACTGCAGAGGAGGGGCTGACTTCCTTTGTCAGCTAAGTGTCAGCCTCCTATTGACAGACAGCAGCTTAACACCCCATGGAATGTGTTACCCATTGAAGGTGAGAGAAAGGAGATTTGATTTGCCCATGTGTCTGAGCCCTTATATTAATTTCAGCCTTATTGTTGTTATTTTTGGGAGTAGTTGTTCTTTAGTGTATTACACTGCTTGTTTACCACATTGTAATGTCTTTCATTTACTGAGCTAGGCAGCAGGTTTTGTATATATTCTCTAATTACTTTATACTGTGTGCTTTGTTTTCTTTGTCTTTTGAATACAATAAAGATTCACTTTATTCCTCTGTGCTTTGAGCATGTCCTATATGCAGAGCTTCTCTCCTGTTTTTGTACATAGCCCTTGTCCACATGACATGCACCCCCTCCAAATTACCTTACAACAGGTTAGTGCACAGTTTAAATTTATTCTCTGTTATCAGCACCAGACACTGCCAAACTGAGTTTTCAGAGCTGAAACACCATATAGCTCCGTACGCTGGGTATTAGCCAAGAGACGACAGCTCAGCTCATACTGAAGTGAATGGCTGAAGCTAATACTTTAGATTGCTAAAGGTGAAGAACTTAAAAAGGAATCTGTCAGCAGGTATCTGTTATGTAATCTGAGACCGATACCAGCGATGTGTCACATACAGATCTGCATTCTATCATATTTATATAAGAACAACTGTCAGGTCAAAAATCCATACGTAACTACTATCATTTTCTAATTCCTTTCTCTTAGCTCTCTCTATTGATTTATTTCTTTTACTTATATTTCCCTCCTATCTTCTGTAAAATTAAAATAAAGAGATTCAAACCATCTGTCAATCACAGTGATTGATCCACTTAGTTCTCTGTCCAGTCCCCCTAAGATGATATGCATGTCACATATTCACATTACTGCACAGGACATCAGTGTGGGGTATGGGGGGCTCTATTCTCCCCTCTGCTCTATGTGTTTGCAGGATCATAACAGGTCAAATACAACACAGAAACTGTCACAGCATGGATTCCTGCTTAGAGAAAAAAATGGAGTCGAGATAAGGCAGATCTGTAATAGCTCTCTCCCTCCGTGTCCTCAACAGAACAGACCTCCTGAAAGTGAAACCTGACACTGCACTGTTAGCAAAGGGAGCAGAGAGCTGCTGAGAGGGAGGAGGGAGGATATCTGCTGAGAGGGAGGAGAGAGCTGCTGAGAGGGAGTGCATAATTACATGACAGTTTATACAGCTGGACTATACCTGACTGCTTATAATGGAATGGACTAATGCAGGAGCACCTGCACAATGCTGATAACATGGAAACTACAAATGGTACAATAATGATTTTACATGTCTTTAAAAGGTCTGCCCTGGCCCTAATTACCTGACTGTGTCCCTTTAACACAATTTTCTCTACTGCAGATGTAGCAGAGCTCTAAATGCTGAGCTCTGTATAACTCACCCAAACCAAGGATTGGCAGCTTTCTGTGTACACTGTGCATAGGCAGAAAACGGCTAATCAGTTGTGTGGGTGGGGTTATACAGAGCAGTTGACTAGAAGGCATGAGACACTTAGGGTACCGTCACACTTGGCGATGCACCAGCGATCCTGACAGCGATACATGGTAGGGATTGCTGGTGCGTCGCTGCTGGGATCGCTGTTGAGATGTCAAACAGTCAGATCTCACCAGCGACACAGCAACGATCCGGAATGATACATAGGTCGCTGGGACCCTGTTTCTATGACCTGTAGTATTGAGCTCATTGGTCGTTGTCCCTGTAAAACACACCAGCGACCAGCGATCTCAAAGCAGGGGCCTGGTTGGTGCGAAGTGTCAAACATAGCGAGACTGCTGGCAAGGTCACTGTTGCATCACCAAATTTGTGACTTAGCAGCGATCTCGCTTAGTGTGACGGGGGCTTTAGTCATGTAGTGATAATAATCTAATAAAACACCGATTACATTGAGACAGTATAAATCCAAAATTTAACAAAGGAGTACTCTCATGCACTGCCGAAGTTCTTAGGACATCAGTTAGAAGAATGACATTGATTTGTCAACACCTTTTATAGCAATATAGCGTCTTTATCAGGACAAATCTTCTATACTGATACAGCAACACATAGAATAGTAAGTGACATCGCTGAAATCAGGTTCTCCGACACTACATCCTACAGGCTCGCAGATTACATTAAGGCTGTGGAGTCGAATTTGGAGCCTGAGTCCATGACTTCAACTCATAAAATATATAATAAATTGGGGTAGTAATTCAATGCAGTACATGCGGAGTATTATTAATTACTATGTTCTATATAAATAGATTACTTTAACAAATGCATCACTTAAACATGAGCCATGTATAAGGGAGTTGGTGCTCATTTTAGGTGGAGTCAGATTCAGGGAAATTGAGGAATCGGATGTGTGGCCTATTGACTTCACAGCCATGGTCGTGGAGTTGGATGTTTGGCTTACCGAATCTACAGCCCAGGATTACACAGCAATACCTTGCAGAGAGATTTCTTTTACTACAACAATATTCTAAACCAAAAGACACACGATCACTTACTTTTACAATGTCCAGGTCTCCAGCTTTTGCAGCTTCTAGCAGTTGTCGATCTACATCTGTATTACTGAATGATAAACCTTCTGGGGTAAAGAAACAAAACATAACTTCACTAGTCACTGACCTCATTATAAAAAAAGAGAGCATAATCTATTAGTAGAATTAAAGAGGTTTTCCCACAAAGATCATTTTAATCAATAGATTATGTAATAATAATAATAATAATAATAATAATGTCCACAATAGGATGTTTTAAAAAAAAAAAAAAAAAACCTGTTCCTGTGCTGAGATACTGTATTTTTCGGACTGTAAGACGCACCTAGATTTCACAGGAAGTAAATAGGGGAAAAAATGAAGCAAAAAATGTGCTTATAATGCATTGTTATCTGCTGCTGACCGTGTTACAGGGGTAATGTCCCCCATCCTGGATATAGCCCCCCCACCCTGGTATATAGCACCTGCAATCCTGGACACGGCACCCTGCTGCTACACACACAAAAATAATAAATAGTGTAACTGTGCTGCGCCGGTCACATGATCAGATGCCCAAAACACACAGGAAGACATCCACGCTGCAGAGGGAGAGATGGAGGAAAGCAACGGACAGGTAAATTACTCTGTATTATTTTTCCATGTGCAGCAGCAGGGGGGCCATATCAGGATCAGGGTGCAATATCCAGAATGGCTATATCAGGATGGAGAGCCATATCAAGGATGTGGGGATGACTACACGTAATATGTGCAACTCCTCCACCCACCTCTCAGCGCCGGCTTCAGCATGGGGGATGCAGCGAATATTACATTAGACTAATGAGCGGACTCACATGATCACGGGCTGCCTCTGCAGCCCGCATCAGAGCCGCTGCTCCCCCGCAGTTCAGCTACCACAGCTCCACGGTCCGCATATTCAGACTACAAGATGCACAACACCCCTTCCCCCCGCTTTCCTTAGAAAGAATTTTGGGGGAAAAAAGTGCATAGTCAGATATGTGTCACTGCTATGAACCGTGTAATCGCCATGTCTGACCATACAAGTCTGAAGGAGTAGCTACTCTCCTTATGGAGGTCAATCTGCCAGCCAGCAGCAAGGAGTCTTTTAGCCACAATGCTCCTCTGGGAAACATGCACAGTCACTTCAGGGAGGAGGTAGACAAACTCTAGTGCCACCTATTGAAAGTAGCAATCCTAAAAGTCATAATTGATTATTTAACAAACCTTTTAATATGACTTCGGATTTGTGCCAGATCAGAACCTCAATCTGCAGACAGTGTGTTTTGGGGCGATTGCCCCTCATCAGTGCAGTGTATGGGATTCTGATCTGGCTTATGAGAGACTAAAAAAAGGTCTGGGGGAAAAGCTATTCTCCTTATGGAGATTAATCTGACTACATACAGCCTGATCAGATCCCATACACTGCACTGATGAGGGGTAATCACCCCGAAACGCAGCATCAGTAGACTGGGGCTCTGATCTGGCACAAATCCTAAGTCATATTGTCTACCTCCTCACTGAAGTGAAAATTTGCATATGACTGTACAGGGACATGGTCTGATCATACCACATCTCCTGTGTAGGGGAGGAAGGGAAAAAGAGTATATAGACATTACAGCATAGGATCATAAACAAATCTTTCTCTGGGGTAGATCATTTAAAAAAACAAAAAACAGGCAAATCTATTGAGTAAAGTGAACTTGAAAACTAACTTTGTTCATGGGCTGAGACCGCCGCGGCCACCGGGCATATTATACACCGGAGTGTGCTCCGGAACTTCCCTGGACCCCGGGGATACATTTTGAGCCGCTGACCGAGCCGCTATGACCCGCCGGAGGCAGAAAGATGCGGGGGCCGCCGGAGGCTGCACTGTCCAAGATGGCGCCGAAGCTGCAGAGGAGGCGGAGAGGCAGAATGCAGCATGTGCACGGAGGATGGCGGCTGTGGAGAAACTACACAGGTTTGCAAGGGGTGCTTCACAGGCTACCTCGGAGCAAGAGGAGCATTATAACAGGGCTGAGGATTCAGACCAGGAGCGGGGGATGGAGGACGTGGAGCAGGGTCCCCAGAGGCAGGTGGCTGGAGGTGATTGTGACACTCTACAGGAGGGGGCCGGAGTGGAGGATATGCCTGAACCCACTCTGAGAGACATTTTTGCAGCAGTGACCTCTTGTGATCTTAAACTGTCTAAATTGACACAGCAAGCTGCAGGCATGCAGTCTGAGATATCTAATATTAAAGTGGATATGAAGAAAGCTGATGTCAGGACAGGGGAGGTTGAAGAGAGGGTCAGTACTCTGGAGGATGTTATAGACAAGATAACTAAAAGCCAAAAGAGATGTGAAACCCGGCTGAGAGAAGTAGAGTTAAAAAATGACGATCTTGAAAACCGCTCCAGGCGGAATAACATTAAAATTGTGGGGATCCCTGAGAAGGCTGAAGGTCCCAGACCATCTGAATTTGTAGAGACATGGCTGCTCCAGAAATTTGGCGCAGATGCTTTCTCTGGAGTGTTTGCTGTTGAAAGGGCCCATAGGATCCCATTGAGGCCGCTTCCCCCTGGGGCGTCCCCTCGTCCCATCCTTGCAAAAATTTTAAACTACAGGGATAGAGACGCCATTTTAAGGAAGGCGAGGGTGGCTGAAAACCTGACATTTGATGGACAGAATGTGTCAATTTATGCTGACTATTCCCCAACAGTCCAGAGAATGAGGATGAAATTCGGGGAAATCAAGAGGAAACTAAGAGATCTGCACATTGAATATTCTATGTTGTATCCGGCCAAGCTGCGTGTGGTGGCACTGGAAAAGGTGCATTTCTTTCCTACTCCGGAGGAGGCAACGGACTGGCTGGAACGTAATAACAGGAGCCTGCGAGACCAGCAGGTTTCAGGGAAGGGCTGATCTTGTTGGCCGAGAGGAGATGGTTGTGCCCTGGGTTTCTTTTGGAACCTTTGCAGACTATGGGATGGTACTAGAAATGTAACTGTCCTTTTCCATGGTTGAATTCGTGTTTTCCATTTTTCTACTTTTTCCATTTTTCTATTTTTCTAAATTTATTTGGTCCCTTTACTCTGTATTTCCATATTGTAGAGGGACTGTCATGCTATTAATGTTGGAGACTCCTGAGTGATGGGGGCTGCGGTGGGGTTTATAAAGCCTAATGTTCATTAACTGCTTAACTAAATGATTACCGAAGGCGGGAGAGGTTCGGGGTGATGGGAGGTGAGAGTACACGTTTGGTGTTGGTAAGTGGTTGGAGTGGTGTTGAGGCTCAGCTTGACACTGTTACCCACTCCCAGTTGGGGAAAAAACTACTCTATGGGAGGGTTGGAGGAGCGAGAGGTGGGCTTGAGGGGGGGTTGGATGGGGGGGAGGGGTGGGAGGAGGGGAAGGGATTTGGGAGGGAACCGTAGATGGCTGTCTATTAATATTCATTGGAAGCTCTTTGGTAGGACTGTTGTTAGCTGGATAATATGGCGAATCAAATAAGATTACTGTGCTGGAATATACGGGGTCTGGCTGATAGGAACAAGAGGGCAACAGTGCTGCGGCACGCTCTTTCCTTCCGGCCTGCCATTATATGCTTGCTAGAGACCCATTTGACTAATGAGAAGAAACACAGCCTGGCCAGAAGATGGCAAAGTCATGCGTACCACGCTGTGTACTCCAGTTATGCGAGGGGGGTCTCGGTCCTGGTCCATGCCTCGGTGCCATATGAGGAGATTGAAGTGCGTCTAGATAAGGAAGGTCGGTATGTCCTGGTGGTGTGTCGTGTGTATGGATGTCTGTTTTGTTTTGTGGCGGTATACTTTCCACCTCCTTTCTCGGAGGGCATGCTAAATGAGATTATGGATCACACCAGGCACAGGGTGGGAATACCATTATTACTTATGGGAGACTTTAATACGGTAGTGGAACAGGGCTTGGACCGAGAGGGAAGAGGTCAGAGGACTGTTGGAGGGGATGGGTTGACGCCATTTGCAAGTTACATTAGGGAACTAGGAATGATTGACTTGTGGAGGGCGAGAAATGAGAGGTGCCGTTGCTACTCGTGTTTCTCCTCTTCACACGGTTCAATGTCCAGAATTGACATGGCTCTGGGTAATCGTCACTTGGATACTATGATTATTAAAGTAGACTATCTGCCGAGGGTGGTGTCGGACCACAAGCCAATTATGGTAACTCTTGGAGCTGGGATGGGGAGGGGGGGATACAGGGGGGAGTGGAAGATTCACCCTTCGTGGTTGCGGACACTGGATATGCCAAAAATTGGTAGAGAACTTGAAGGTTTTTTCCTGGATAATGAGGGTAGTGCCCCCAAGGGAGTGGTGTGGGATACTATGAAAGCGTTCCTGAGAGGATTGTTTATTAGGGAGATCTCTAGGTGCAAAACCGAAACTAGAGCTGAAGAACAGAGGGCGATGGATGCACTGAGACTGGCAGAGGCTACTGCCATTGACAGACCGTCGGTGGAGGCGCAGACCCACCTCAGAGAGACCCAAAAAGTTGTAGATGATCTATATATCAGGACAACGGAGAGGAGGCAAGAGTTCTACAAGGCATCCTTTTTTGAAGATGGGGAGAAGATAGGCCACCTTTTGTCTGTGGTGGCGGCGGCTCAGCGGGACTCTTCTTATGTATACACTGTTAAGAATACAGATGGTGGGGTAGTTGATGACACGGAGGGTATACTAAATGTCTTTAAATGCTTTTATGAAAAATTGTATTCCTCCGGTCTAACAATCCCGTGTGAGGAGCTGGCTAATTATGTTGAAGGAGCTGGGTTACCACGGATAGGAGAGGAATGTGGTGAAAGGCTAGGGCAGCCATTGACGATAGAAGAACTAGAGGAAGCATTGGCCTCAATGACGAATGACAGGGCCCCTGGGGCGGACGGTCTCCCGGCTGAAGTGTATAAACAACTTAAAGATATTCTGTTGCCTAGACTGCTGATAGTTTTTCAGGAGGCTTTGCTGACGGGTGGTCTGCCGGAGTCTATGAGGGAGGCGGTTGTAGTGGTCATACCTAAAGAAGGCAAGGATAGGAGCATACCAGAGTCGTATAGACCCATTTCATTACTATCTGTAGACGTGAAGCTACTGGCCAAGATCCTGGCACGAAGGCTGGGAGAGGTGATCGCAGATGTGATACATCCAGACCAATCTGGATTTATGCCTCATAAGTCCACGGCTATCAACCTGCGGCGCCTCTTCTTGAACATCCAGCTTCCTGCGGATAATGGAGGGAGTAGAGTGGTGGTTTCCCTCGACGCCCACAAGGCCTTTGATAGTGTGGAATGGGACTACTTGTGGTTGGTATTGGAGAGGATGGGGTTCCACCAGAGGTTTATCTCGTGGGTGAAGATACTATACCGAGATCCTGTGGCTAGTGTGAGGGTTAACGGTAGGCGGTCGGGAAGGTTCCGTTTGTTCAGGGGCACTCGCCAGGGATGCCCGCTGTCACCCCTGCTTTTTGCTATAGCCATAGAACCCTTAGCTGCGTACATCAGGCAGACGGCTGGGGTACAGGGGTTTAGATTTGGTTCGGTTGAAGAGAAAGTGGCCTTATATGCAGACGATGTATTGCTATTCCTGCGAGACTCGGGGGATTCCCTTGCCCAGGCGATAGAAGTGGTTAAGAAATTTGGTGTCATGTCGGGCCTTAAGATCAATTGGGGAAAATCTAGCATCATGAAAGTGGATGACGATGGAGTGGTGGGGTTGGCAGATGGGGGGTGTGCTGATCTGCAATTAGTAAAAAAGTTTAAATACCTGGGGATCCAGATCTCTCTGCCCGTCCTAGATTACATTAAGTGGAATATTCTGCCCTTGATAGACTCCCTGAAAGATAAGATACGGGCCTGGTGTGGTCTGCGCCTCTCGGTGGTAGGTAGAATTAATTTGGCAAAGATGGTTCTCATGCCAAAACTCCTTTACGTGCTCCATAACTCGCCTGTCTGGATACAGAGGGGATTGTTCCAGAAATTGAGGTCATTATTGCGGAAACTGGCATGGGGTTCGGGTCAGCCAAGACTAAAGTTGGAAACATTACAGAGGCCTAAGGATGAAGGGGGGCTGGCTATGCCGGATCCATGGATCTATTTTCTGGCTGCACAGAGTCAACATTTTAGGGGCTGGGCAGAATTTGCTACGGGTTCTTCTACTCAATTGATCCTTGAACACTTTATTCATCGGAGGCCACTGGTGGGGGGGTTGGAGGCTGGAGACTTCGGTAGATTTGGGGGGCGGTTTCCCACTCTGTGCCTGGTTCACAAGGTTTGGAGCAAGGTTAGGGCAGTGAGAGGGATTACAGGTGTCTTGAGATATACCCCTCTATGGTTGAATGCAAATCTGGGTGAATTTTACAAACTGGGGGAGCAGAAGGTATGGATGCGTAGGGGCATAATTTGGGTGACTCAGATTCTATCAGGAGGTAGATTGAGAACATTTGAGGACCTGAGTAATGAATTTCATCTGAAGGAATCCGATAAATTTTTATATTATAGAGTCCGACATGCCTTTAGGCAGCAGGCTGAACTGAATGATCTCAGGTTACAGGTTGATGTGGTATTAGATAACATATGTATGGCGGGTG
>JARQOC010000006.1:115980586-116039122 GCA_033576535.1 Allobates femoralis
GAGGATTATTTGAGGTTATGTCTAAAAGGCAGCACTTTTCTCAGCAATACATTATATGCCATAATGACTGCCAGAACCAAACTAACTCTTTCAAGTTAACAACTAAGAAATTCTTCTAGTAAATCTGGCCAATATACTAGGCCACAGGAATAAAAAACCTTTAGTCGCTAAACTGTACAATATCTATAAGGTAAATATATAGGGAGGAGTTAACAATGGGAACATCATTACTTACATTGCTAATTGCTCCTTTAACTGTGGGTGTTGGGGCCAAATCTAATGGACTTTTGTTGTGACAGTTGAGCATGTGGGGATCGGCCCCGTAGCTCAACGGAGGAGAGCACACCTCCAACGGGGTTCTTATAGGATGCTTCATGGAGAGGAGTAAATTGCCAAAGGTCCATTGCAGTACAGACATTTCTTTTATGTGTTCTGCTCACTTATAAGAACATATAGATTAGACAGTTACCAGTGCAGTCTCATGTGTCTGCGGATGCTTAAAGTTCACTATTTCCAATGATAGATGTTTCTTCATGCGAGCAACATCTGCTTCCCTTGCTGCCAGTAGCAAAGAATGACCCTTAAATTCATCTAGGGTAAAAGAAAAAAGTATTAAATAAACTTGCGAGCAATAGGATATACTGAGCCAACAAAACGAGCAATATATGCTTTATGTAGCATCGTATCAAGTGTCCATCCAGGCAAACTTCCACCATCTAACATCAGTTGTGGAGATATTGCTCACTGCAGTATGGGACCAAGGAACAATATTGGCTCGGCATTATACATCAGACGTCTCTACAAATATCCCACCCACCATGAGATTTTCTTACTAGTTTGATGCCACATCTGCCATGAATATATGCCATGATGGGCATTACGTGCTGGACTAGAGGATTATTTGAGGTTATGTCTAAAAGGCAGCACTTTCTTCAGAATACATTATATGCCACTAATGACTGCCAGAACCAAACTAACACTTTCAAGTTAACAACTAGAAATTCTTCTAGTAAATCCATGGCAATATACTAGCCACAGGAATAACAACCTATAGTCCGCTAACTGTACAATATCTATAAGGTAAATATATAGGGAGAGTACAATGGGAACATCAGTACTTACATGCTAATTGCTCCTTTAACTGTGGTGTTGGGGCCAAATCAATGGCACTTTTGTTGTGACAGTTGAGCATGTGGGGATCGGCCCCGTAGCTCAACAGGAGGGAGCACACCTCCACACGGTTCTTAGAGGATGCTTCATGGAGAGGAGTAAATTGCCACAAGTCCATTGCATTTACACAGGCACCATGCTGCAAGATGAGAAAGGTTTTCACATATATGGCTGGTTACATAAAAAGTGATGTTGTATCTCCATATAACGCCTGCAGCCAGTCACTGGTATTGTCAGTCACATGCCAGTGACAACACTGAGACCAGTGATTGGCTGCAGAGGTGACAAGGATATATAGCATGCCATCACTCCAGGCAAGTAAGCAAGAGGCAGACTGAGCGCTTTAACACTATAAGGCTGCGTTCACATATTTGCGTATTTTGCTGCGCTTTATTCCGCGTTTTTTGGCCGCGCAAAAAAGCGCAACAAAATACGCAGGGGCTTTCACACACTGCGCTTTCTTTACTCCAGAAAGCGCAGTGATGTCACAGAGGGGAGGAAGAATCCTGCTTCCTCCTCCCCTCTGTGACAGCCCCATTAGATTTCACAGTGTATTAATATACACTGCGAAATCTAAATTAAACAAAAGCAAGTGTGTGAAAAATAAAAAAGAATGAATACATCACCTCTCCGACGCCTTTTCCCGCTGTTCGGTCTCCGGTTCCAAGTGAGAGGTCTTCTGCCAGGACCTGTGGTGACGTTAGAGGGGCGTTCCCGGGGCGTTCCCAGCGCTGATTGGCTGCTCGCGGTCATGTGATATGTATCACATGACCGCGAGTGCCCGGGAACGCCCCTCTGACGTCACCACAGGTCCTGTCAGAACACCTCTCACTTGGAACCGGAGACCGGACAGCGGGAAAAGGCGTCGGAGGGTAAGTATTTCATTCTTTTTTATTTTTCATACACTTGCCTCTGTTTAATTTAGATTTCACAGTGTATATTAATACACTGTGAAATCTAATGGGCGGCCACAGCTGTCACAGAGGGGAGGAGGAAGAAGGATTCTTCCTCCCCTCTGGGAGAATACGCAGGAGCAGCTGCGTAAACAATTGACATATCAATTCTTTACGCAGCTGCGCTTTCTCCCTGAAAACGCACTGCGTATTTTTGCGCAATGTCTGCACTGCAAAGTGAATTTCACATTCACTTTGCTAGCAGACAAAAGTCACATTGAGTATTTTGAAAAGCGCGCGTAAAAAAGCGCAGCAAAATACGCAATGTGTGAATGCAGCCTTAAACTTAGGAATTTTAAATGTGATTAATGAGTCTTATTGTAAATTCCTACAGTCAGTTTACTTCACAGACTCAAACACCTAGTAATGGCACATCCATATGGTGGTGCTCAAGTACAATCCACAAATCCGGACCCAGCAGTGCACCCCACGGTCTGACCTGCTGTTCTCTCTAGTTACAGGCGGCACAGCAGCACACGTAGCTCCAGACACACAGGAGCTCCACTAACAAACTACTAAGCAATGCATTCTACACACTCTGCGCGGCCGCCGCCACGCTCTGCGCGGCTCTTCAACCCATATTACATGAGAGTGACCATAATTATTTCTGATTGGACCACTGGGTCTACCAAGTGACAAAAAAGAGCACAGTGATGAAGGTCCCGTGTCTTGGACTGAAAAGTTTGAATCTTTTCTATTGTTTTGAGCCACTTTAATAAATCACAAGAATCTGCAATTTTTGAGTGCCAAGTATCTTTTCAGATATGTCAGACTCAGACATCAATTTCATCATTTAGTATTCTATTAAACCAGTGGTCTCAACTTAGCAAGCTATTACCTCTCCGCAGACTCGGTGACCGGGGGCACAGAGGGGGCAGCTCTGAGTTGTCCTATGTGAATGGAACAATGGTTGTACACATGCAACTATACCCCATTCACTGTCTCCGGGACTATCGGAAATCACAAAATAGGCCTCAGCTATAAACCTCTATAGGAACCTGTCACATTGTACATTATAACTCATCTGTAGATGGTATAGAGAAAGAAAGGCTGTGCAGAAAGGGAACTACCGTATATACTTGAGTATAAGCCGACATTTTCAGCACAATTTTTGTGCTGAAAAGTGCCCTCGGCTTATACTCGAGTCAGTATACTGGCTCAGTGGGGAGGGGGGCCAGTGATTGGTGGCTGGTGGAGGCAAGGGGAGGCTGTAGTATGAGCGGGTGGTCACGTGGGCCCGCTCATTAGTGCAATGCAATATGCTCTGCATCCCCCTGTCAATCAGCGGCAGGGGGAGCGGTGTATATTACATTGCACTACTTGCCCCCCATTGCTGCTACATGTGCCCCATGCTGGCGCTCAGCATAAAATAAAAAACTTCTTACTCACCTTCCGATGCTCCTCTGCACTGTCTGCGGGTGTCCTCCCTCCGGTCTGCCAGCTTCTAATCATGTGACCGGCGCTTCAATGACGTCATCTTATATGAGGGATGGGGGGGGGAGCTGTGTACCAGGGATGATGGGGGCAACGCTGTGTACCAGGGATGATGGGGGCCGCTGTGTACCAGGGATGATGGGGGCCGCTGTGTACCAGGGATGATGGGGGCCGCTGTGTACCAGGGATGATGGGGGTCGCTGTGTACCAGGGATGATGGGGGCCGCTGTGTACCAGGGATGATGGGGGTCGCTGTGTACCAGGGATGATGGGGGCCGCTGTGTACCAGGGATGATGGGCTATGTACTGTGATGGGGGCACTATATACCAGTGATGGAGGCACAATATTATGAGGGGCTATATACACCGTTACAAGGGGCTATCTATAGTGATGAGGAGGGGAGATGCATTTCCCACCCTAGGCTTATACTCGAGTCAGTAGGTTTCCCCAGTTTTTGGGGGTAAAATTAGGGGCCTCGGCTTATACTCGCGTATATACGGTAGGTTTGTTACAAAAGATTCAGTATGCATTATAGTTTATTCACCAAAATCCCTGGTGTTTGTATATAGGTTTGGTGGGTGACTCCAATAGTGATTGACAACCATCTAAGCATGCAGTGAAGCACATAGTGAAGACTGTCAGCAACTGAGGACTGTCCAATGGTGATTTAAATGAGCAAAATATTGAGTTTTGCTGAAACTTTTCCCACAGAAATTGATATAAATCTGATCGGCTCTTCATCCTCTATCATCGTGCCAGCAGATCAGATTTTCCCCATCACAGGTCCCTTTAAGTGACAACAATCAATCACTGTTACCTTAACAAGAAGTTCTGTCACTTCATAGTGGCCGTATGAACAGGCATTGTGAAGAGGCACCAAATCTCTAGAAAAAGGAGAATAAAGAATTATATCGATATAGTACAATTAAATGCAGACAACATGGCAATGCAGCACTTTCCAGAAAGAAGTGAAGCATTCTCTAGGGCCCTGTGCACATGTTGTGTTTTTAGATGTGTTTTTGAGTGCAGATGTCACAAAACTGCAAGTAAATCCCAGTGCAAAGTCATTGAGACTCCTGCAGTCTCCTGCACATGTTAAGTATTTTCTCCTTGCAGATTTGGTGCAGAAATAAATAAATCTGCAGCTTGTCAACTCTTCCGGTGTTTTTCGCAATTTTTTACGCATTCTATGAATGGGTAAAATCGGCACCAAAAAGGTGGCAAAAGCACACATTATTAAAGCGGTGTTTTTCCTGCCAAAAGATGCAGAGATTCCTGCAACCAAATACTCAATGTGTGCACATAGCCTTACAATACAACCTGAAATTATTCTCCATTTCATACTCATAACCACGAATCCCTAATCCTGTGTGTAAAATCAGCGTTAAAGTACAGTCATTACAGAGAATGGTGAAATTTTCTGCGGTTTCCATTTCCACAGGGACATTACACATTTACAGCTGACCTAAATCTGAGCCCCCTCCACCCCCTCTCTCCAATCACCACCCCACTGGGGAATAAGCGCAGTCCTGTATCCAGGTAATCAGCACAAATCACAGGCACATTAGTCCATACACATCATATTCACTATAAGATGCTCAATAATCTGTCTACATCTTAATATATGGGTTATTCTGTTAAAACTTCACAGCAGTGGGATAAGATTGGTTATGATATTAAAGGGGTTTCCATGATTAAATACTAAAGGGAATCTATCAGCTAATTCTACCCTCTCAAAGTAATTACCAATCTGCGTATGTTCGAAGAGCAAAAATGAATCCATATCATTAAAAAAATACAAACCTGCATCATTGCACAGAAACAGACATTAGAGGTGTTGTGTAATAGAGTCAGCAGTGCTTTAGGTAGGTCTGAGAACATGGCCTGCCTCTCTAGCAGCACCATCCCAGGCCTAAGGCCGGGGTGACAAGGCTGTATGAGTCGCCCGAGGATCGCATGGAAATATCTGGACCGGCCGGTGGCTCTACTGACCTGAGCGTGATAATTTTATGTCTTTCTATGACACGGACATGCTCAGGTTGGGGGTACCGCCGGCCGGTCCAAGCACTGCTGTGATCCACACACGGGTCATATGCTAGTGTGACTCCAGCTTAAATCCATCATACACCAGGTGACTGACATTTGGGAGCAGTGCCAGCTGTCAGTTTTATTCTATGATTTAAAGACAGCCGTGAATCACAAGCAACTGAAAAACTGAAGATCTTTTTATTAAAAATAACTTGAGAAAACAGTGGAAAATGTGAAAGATTCTAATAATGGAAGAAGATATATCGCTCCGGCCATCACTCGGCGCAGACACTTGACAACATAAATGATAACATATTATGGCACACGAATAGGACACTTTTGGCTGCAACAATACTGCATAAAGGGCTATGTATCCATCACTGGTTAAATATAGGAATCTTAACCCTGAGAATTAAAAAAATTAAAATGTAATGCTCGTTCTGCCAAGAAGTCTAGACTACAATTTCTCGGGCATCTTTAACAAGATCGGACTGAGCCTTGACTGATCTGATTCCCATGGCATCCTGCATACAGACACTTTTTGATGATTTTGCATAATAACTGATAATTGGAAGATCTGCCCTTTGATGCCCTAAGGATTTTCAAATATCTAATGGCTCTAAAAGCCATTGGGGCCTCTCAGCTGCAGCTACTAATAACTCTTGTGGGTCAATGATAAAGTAAAGTTGCCACAATCACAGCACAATTTTGCAATCAGAATTAACATTATATGGATACAAAATACAGAGCCATTTTGCAAAAAAAAAAAAAAATCGTATTTGTGCCAGGTAAGGGCCCTTTCACATCAGCGGTTTTTTCAAATCGCGGCAGATGTGGTGAAAAAACCGCATCTGCCGCGATTACCGCATACCGGCTGCACTTGCAGCACGGTTGCGGCGCGATTGCGGTAAACGCCATACAATGTATAGGCGGACTTGCGGCAGGTGCGGCAAGTGCGGTTTTGGCACTTGCGGCAGGTGCGGCAGCGAAAAAAAAATGCTGTCAGCCGCGGGTTTTTTCACGGCCGCACCTGCCGTAAGTGCGAAAACCGCACTTGCCGCACCTGCCGCAAGTCCGCCTATACCTTGTATGGCGTTTACCGAAACCGCACCGCAACCGTGCCGCAAGTGCAGCCGGTATGCGGTAATCGCGGCAGATGCGGTTTTTTCACCGCATCTGCCGCGATTTGAAAAAAACGCTGATGTGAAAGCACCATAAGTTCTACACAGAACAATGAGAAAAGCAGGCTGGAACTCAGCACTGCCTTCCATGTGAACACAGAGAAATCTCATCATCGTGCCCAATACATCAATATTCTGCACTGACCAGTGTAAAATCACAATGTGCAGGGCTCCAGCCTTGAAACACTGTCAGTGCCATCATGGGATCTCATAAGAGGAGTAGAGTGCAGCTGCACACGATGCCCAAGAAACTATATTCCTACATCATCAGACTGGAATCACAAAGGCCTGAGCCAGCAGACCAAGACGAACCGCGCAAACACGTCTACCACAGCTTTCCTCCATTAAGAAGAGACGATGGAGTGTTACTACCACCATCAATATAAGCATTCAAAGACAAAACTATTAAAAAATATTAATCAATAAATTCCTTCACTTCAAGTACTCTTGACATTTATTGGTAACATTGTTAGTAGAATAACCATTTTAAAAATGAACCTGTCATTTTCTTTTTTTTGTTTTGAAACTGCTCCCAATATTATTTAGATCATGCACTGTGCATCACTAACCTGGTTTAAAAAAAAAAAATCTATGTATTTATCATAAAAAGAGAATTTTGTTTACGTACCGTAAATTCTTTTTTCTTTAATCATCAATGGGAGACCCAGACAATGGGGTTTAGGGCACTGCCCTCCGGAGGTCACACTAGGTACTACAAGTTTGTAGACACCGCCTCCTCCGCTTATAAAACCCCTACCGCAGGGAACATCCTCAGTTTGGTCTACAAGCTACGAGGAGGAACTAAACCACACCCGAAACATCGGGAAGAATGCCGTACACAAAACGGTTCAACAACCCGGCAAACACTGTCTCAACAGAGAACAGAGCAAATGCAAAACATGCAAAGGAACAACTGGGTGGGTGCTGGGTCTCCCATTGATGATTAAAGAAAAAAGAATTTACGGTACGTAAACAAAATTCTCTTTTTTCTGGTCATCATAATGGGAGACCCAGACAATGGGGATGTCCTAAAGCAATACCCCAGGGCGGGAAGAGTTCCTCAACAGGACGGAAAACACATGGTTCCCTTTAAAGGTGGGCAACCGCCGCCTGGAGAACCCGCCTGCCCAAACTCGCATCTGCAGAGGCATGGGCATGCACCATATAGTGCTTAGAAAAAGTGTGCAGGCTGGACCAAGTGGCCGCCTGACACACCTGTAGAGCAGACGCTCTATGTCGCAAGGCCCAGGAGGCACCTACAGCTCTAGTAGAGTGTGCCTTCAAACCCACCGAGAGAGGCAAACCAGAAGACCGGTAAGCCTCCTGAATGGGAGCCTTGATCCATCTGGCCAAGGTCGACTTCGAAGCCGCGGACCCCTTACAGCGACCCATCGTGAGGACAAATAAGGAATCCGAACTCCTAAAGGAGGCGGTCCTGGACACATAAATGCGTACAGCCCTCACGAGATCCAGAGTATGGAGGTCGCGCTCAACCTGATGAACGGGAGCGGGGCAAAATGATGGTAGAACAATCTCCTGGTTTAGGTGAAACGTTGAAACCACCTTCGGCAAGAATTCTGGCCGTGGGCGCAACACCACCTTGTCTTGGTGAACCACCAGAAAGGGTGACTTGCACGAAAGTGCAGCCAATTCTGAGACCCTTCTCAGGGACGTAATTGCCACCAGAAAGACCACTTTCTGGGACAGACGAGAGAGAGAGATGTCTCTCAGTGGCTCAAACGGCGGTTTCTGCAGAGCCGCCAGGACCATGTTGAGGTCCCAAGGGTCCAGAGGTCGCCTGTAAGGCGGAACCACCCGAGCTACCCCCTGCAGAAATTGGCGGACCTTCGGCAGGAGCGCCAAGCGCCTGTCAAACAGCACTGAAAGTGCTGATACTTGACCTTTCAGAGAGCCAAGGGATAATCCCAACTCCAACCCCGACTGTAGGAAAGCCAACAATGTCGGGATGGACAATGGCCACGGTGAACGTCCACCAGAGGCACACCAGGAGAAAAAGATTTTCCACGTTCTGTGGTATATCTTCCTGGAGACAGGTTTCCTAGCCCTATTCATAGTGGAAACCACTGTAGGAGAGAATCCTCTGGACGTCAGCAGCCAGGCCTCAAGAGCCATGCAGTCAATCTGAGGGCCCTGGAATTGAGGTGGAAGAATGGGCCTTGCGCGAGTAGATCTGCGCGTTCTGGAAGAGCCCACCGGTGTCCGCCTGACAGTTGCCACAGGTCCGGGTACCAGGACCTCCTGGGCCAATCTGGAGCCACTAGAATGGCTACTCTGCATTCCATCCTGATTTTCCACAGGACCCTGGGAATCAGAGCCAGAGGCGGGAACACATATGGCCGCTGGAAGCTGGACCAACTCAGGATCAGGGCATCCGCCCCCAGAGACTGAGGATCCCACGATCTTGCCATGTATTGGGGCACCTGATGATTCAGCCGTGAGGCCATCAGATCCACGTCCGGAGTGCCCCATCTGCCGCAGATGTCCCGGAAGACGTCTGGATGAAGAGACCACTCTCCGGCGTCCATGCCCTGTCGGCTCAGGTAGTCGGCCTCCCCAGTTCTCGACCCCTGGGATGTGAACTGCGGAGATCAGGCAGCCGTTTTCCTCCACCCAGGCTAGAATGCGGTGGACTTCGGCGAGGGCCTGAGCACTTCTGGTCCCTCCCTGATGATTTATGTAGGCGACGGCCGTCGCATTGTCGGACTGCACCCGAATGGGGTGTCCTGACAGGAATTTCTGAAACGCCAGGAGCGCCAGATAGACCGCCTTGATCTCCAGCACGTTGATCTGCAATGCCGACTCCGACTGAGTCCAGAGGCCTTGAGCCCTGTGGTGTAAGAACACCGCACCCCAGCCCTTCAGACTGGCGTCCGTGGTCACCACTAACCATGACGGTTTTAGGAAGGACCGGCCTCGTGACAGGTGACGTGGCTGGAGCCACCACTGTAGGGAGTCCCTGGTCGGTTGTGACAGTGTCACCAGCCGATTCAGCGAGATCGTCCTCTTGTCCCATCTGTGAAGAATCTCCAGCTGGAGAGGACGGAGGCGAAACTGTGCGAACGGCACCGCCTCTATCGCCGCTACCATGCGTCCCACCAGTCTCATCAATACCCGTAGGGATGAGTGTGGTGACAGGAGGACTGCTTGTACTCCTGATTGGATCGCCATCTGTTTGACTCGTGGCAGAGACACCAGGGCTGAGGCTGTGTTGAAGTCCATGCCCAGATATGTCAAAGACTGGGTCGGAACTAGCGTTGACTTCTGAATATTGAGGAGCCAACCGAACTGTTCCAGAGACCGCATGGTCACATCCAGGCTCTCTTGACAGAGGTGTTCTGATGGCGCCCTGACCAGCAGGTCGTCTAAATAGGGAATGACGGCATGTCCCTGCATGTGCAGGAGAGCCATCATGGAAGCCATCACTTTTGTGAACACCCGCGGTGCCGAGGCTAGCCCGAATGGCAGTGCCACAAATTGGAAGTGTTCTTCCCCCACTGCGAATCGCAACCAGCGCTGATGAGCCGGTGCAATGGGTACGTGAAGGTAAGCGTCTCTGATATCTATGGACGCTAGGAAGTCCCCCTGTGACACAGCTGCGATCACGGAGCGCAGTGATTCCATACGGAACTTCCGAACCAACACGTGACGGTTGAACAACTTCAGGTCCAGTACTGGGCGGAAGGATCCGTCCTTCTTTGGGACGATAAAGAGGTTGGAGTAAAAACCCCTGAACCTCTCTCCGGAAGGCACCGGGATTACCACTCCGTCTCTGCGGAGACCCTCCAACACCTGGTAAAAAGCCTGAGCTTTTTCTGGTGACGGGACCGACCGATGGAATCGGGATATCGGTTTTGACGTCAGCTCTATCCTGTACCCTCGCGAGATCACGTCTCGAACCCACTGATCTTGAACGTGAAGCAGCCACTTGTCCTGAAAGCGAGACAAGCGGCCCCCACCTGTGGGGAGGCAGGATGAAAGAGCGAGTCATGTAGAGGCGGGTTTGGGGGTGGCAGCTGCCGCTCCCGCCGGCTTCTTTGGACGACTCTTAGAGCGCCACTGGGAAGCGGGCTTTCCCCCTCGGTCCGTGCGAGCGGACGGAGCTGATGACTGCGAGCTGGAACGAAAGGACCACTGTTTTGGGTTCCTTTTAACGGTATACCGTGGCTTAGGCTTATTCTGCGGTATCTTAGACTCAGCAGAATCCTTAATTAGCTTGTCCAGTTCGGTGCCAAAAAGCCTGTCACCAGCAAACGGAAGATTCTGCAAAATCTTCTTGGATGTGGCATCTGAGTCCCAAAGACGCAGCCACAACAACCTGCGGATCGCTATAGCATTGGCCGAAGCCACAGCTGAGCGAGTGGCAGTTTCCAGAGTCGCCGTCCTGGCGTAGTCCGCATAGGCCCTTGCCCTTTCGGTAAGTGCTAGGACCTCTGGACTGGATCTTGCCATGTCAGAGATACCATCCAAGCAGGTAGTAATCGCTTGTAAGGTCCAGACCGTGGCAAAATTAGGGGCAAATGAAGACCCCACAGCCTCATAGGAAGACTTGGCGAGCTGCTCGACCTGTCTATCAGTAGCATTCTTCAGTGAGGAGCTATCAGAGGCAGAGAAAAGGGAGCGTGCAGCAATCCTGGTCATGGAAGCGTCCACCTTCGGGGACTGCGACCACTCCTGTAGCACCTCCTGGGGGAAGGGGAAGCGATTGTCCTTGGTTTTACGGACATAACGCCGCCCAGGATGTAACCTGGGAGCTCTAACCACCCTTCCAAAATTAGTGTGGTCCATGAAGGAGCCACTTGGTCTAGCCTCCGGCCGCAGCCATTGATAGACCTCCTTCGGGTGCACCGTCACCTCCTCAGGGGGTGTCACGAGACGTAAAGTCTCGTTGATAGAGGACACCAGATCCTCCACCCCGTCTGGTGGTTCAGATACAGACACAGACCCGAAATTTGAACCCCCATCATCTTCCTCACCATCAGAGGAACGCTCCTCCTCAGAGAGGGTATGGAGCTCGGGTGAATCCTCACGACGAGCCCGCTTAAGGGGTCTCGCAGCAGAAGAGGGGGACACCCGGGGGTAACTGGATGGAGTAGCTGGGCTATCCAGTCTCCTATTAAGTGCCTCCAGGGATTGTGACATGGAGGACAGCTGAGACAGCAGAGATTCATTGATCTTATTCTGAGTCTCCCATGGCCCTGAGATCACCTGAACCTCAGGGTATAGCACCGGAGCTGCTGACTCAGCAGTGTCAGCCCGGGCCTCTGGGCGTCCGCAGTTATTGCAGGACCCCTCCACCAGTGTACCATTGCATGTAGCACAAGTAATGGTGGTTACTGCCGCCTTAGCAGCACGCTTCCCGGCTGAGGACATCGCCACAGTAGGGGAAAATAAGCCAAATTGCCGACAACAAAACCGGGAATCCCGGTGGCTTACCGACCGCAGTAAAGCGGTATGAGGAAGCGGTGTGTGTGTGACCTCCGCGACGGTTTCCGGTCTCCCCTCTGGAGTGCAGACGCACGCTGCATAAGAATCCCAACCGGGAAGTGAGGGTAAAGATGGCCGCCGACAGTGAAACTGTGGGCGGCGCCGAAGAGACGCGGGAAACACACACACGCCCAGCGATGACGTCACCGCACGGGCTGCTTCCCATCCTCCAAGCATCCACAGCATGAGGGAGCCGGAGCCCGCAGCGCGGGAAAGAGTGTAAAAACATTATACACAGACTGCATGTACACCATCCACAGCATGAGGGAACAAACATCCGCAGCCTACGGCCTCAGCCCCTGTGACACACAGGGCGGTCAGCCAGGGTGACCCCAGCACAGGGTACACCCGCAGAACCGCGGACCCGAGGGTAACGCGCGGTCTGAGTGTCCTGAAACACATAAAGTGCCAGACACTACCCCCAGGCACGCGGGAGACACAGAGTGCCTCAGTGCCGGTCCGGTCTGTAAGCACCATTTAGGGAGGCCTCGGACGGGGGTGCAGCACCAGTCTGGTCTGTAAGCACCATTTAGGGAGGCCTCAGACTGGGCCGCTCAGCACCAGTCCGGAGTGTAAGCACCATTTAGGGAGGCCTCGGACTGGGCTGGCTCCAGTCCGGTCTGTAAGCACCATTTAGGGAGGCCTCGGACGGAGCGGAGCTGTGCAAGGCTCCCATCTCCCACTCTCCAGAGCCCCCAGAGAGGGATGGAGAGGAGCGTAACAGCGTACCGGGAGAACACGAAGTGTCCAGGCTCTAGGCCCTCCGGTACCTCCACCAGCGTGTGCCACTAAGGGTGAGCGGGGAGGCTGTCACCGGTCCCGATAGGACCGTATTACCTTGTCTTCAGACGCCATCACGTAAGTAGTGAGAATGCAGTGAAGTGCAAGCAAAGCGTGATCCTCCGAGCACACTAAGTTTAAAACTGAGGATGTTCCCTGCGGTAGGGGTTTATAAGCGGAGGAGGCGGTGTCTACAAACTTGTAGTACCTAGTGTGACCTCCGGAGGGCAGTGCCCTAAACCCCATTGTCTGGGTCTCCCATTATGATGACCAGAAAAAAGCACTTTAGATGCTTAGCTTTTTGCATTAGGTACCTGCAGGAACAGTCATCAGGGTGGATACTTCAGGCTGGTATCCAGTATCCACTTGTATCCAGTGGAACTAAAAAGTCAAGTTCTGCTTCCAGTATGATAACTGGGTTTTTATTAGATCTTCAGAGAGCCAATAGCACAGTACTCTTCAAAAATGACAGTCATGTAAAAGAGACAGCCACGTTTGCCGCATAGGACAACGTGTTTTGGACCTTGCAAGTCCTTTGTCACAGGACCTGTGCTGATATCACAACCATGACTAAGCAGGCCTGACGTGAAGGAAATGTAGGCTTAGCCCTGCCATTACTGTCACATGGTCGTGACATCACCACAGGTTCTTCTACAGCACGTGAATTTCGAAAGGTCCTTCAGTGATGTTAATATATTACAATGCAGTGGGGCGTGACTACGTTTAAAAACTGCATGAGTATTTGGATTGATGTGAGTGATGCCAGCTGAAGTGTCAACCCCATTACTGTTTGTGCAGGTACCTAAGGCAAACATCTAAGCCTCTTACAGGCTTTTTTATGATAAATACATGGATTTTTTTTTTTTTTTTTTTTTTTTTTTTTTTAAAACCAGGGTCAGTGATGCATCATTTAAATAACATTGGGGCAGTTTAAAAACAAAAAAAAAGGACATAACAGGTTCTCTTTAAATCTGACAAAAAAGGTGTCAACTATCAAAAATGTAATTATGAAGTAACATCTGATAAATCAAAGATTATAACTATGTTACTATTGTACTTGAATAAGAACAATCAGAAATCAGTGTCCTCCTACCCTTTATCCTTGGCGTGCACATCTGCTCCATGTTGAAGTAACAGCTGTACGATTTTGACACGATTATAGCCAGCAGCTAAGTGAAGCGGGGTTGACTGTAGATAAAAAAAAAATTCATATAATATATATATATGCATATACACACATTTATTCTTATCTACCGTATATACTCGTGTATAAGCCGAGTTTTTCAGCCCAAAAATTGGGCTGAAAAGTCACCCCCTCGGCTTATACACAGGTCAATACGGTAATATATGTGTGGGGGCTGTGTCCGGGTGCTGGGGAGGCTGGAGGAGGCGGGGGGAGGCTGATGACTGAGCGGCCCGTCACGTGGGGCCGCTCATTAGATATGCACGGCTCCCCCCGCCCATCACAGCGGCAGGGGAAGCCGTGCATACAGCCCCCCCAGTGTATACAGGCAGCCCCCCAGTGGCACTAGCCCCCCCCCATCATGGAAAGAGCCCCCACACTTGGCAGAGCCCCCCCCCCCCGATGCTTTACCATCCAGTGTCTTCGCCGCGGGTCCTGCGCGCTGTCATCCCGGTCTCACGTGACCCGGCGCGCTGACGTCATTCCACAGCGACCGCCGGGTCACATGAGACCGGGAAGGCAGCGCGGGAGGAAGGACGCGACAGCCCGCGGTGATGAAGACACTGGATGGTAAGTTAATGCAGCGGGCGGGCGGGGGGGGGGGTCTCTGCACAGTGTGGGGGCTCTTTCCATGATGGGGGGGCTAGTGCCACTGCGGGGCTGCCTGTATACACCCTGGGGCCAGCTGTATACACCCTGGGGCCTGCTGTATACCCCTGGGGCCTGCTGTATACCCCTGGGGCCAGCTGTATACCCCTGGGGCCAGCTGTATACCCCTGGGGCCAGCTGTATACCCCTGGGGCCTGCTGTATACCCCTGGGGCCTGCTGTATACCCCTGGGGCCTGCTGTATACCCCTGGGGCCTGCTGTATACCCCTGGGGCCAGCTGTATACCCCTGGGGCCTGCTGTATACCCCTGGGGCCTGCTGTATACCCCTGGGGCCTGCTGTATACCTCTGGGGCCTGCTGTATACCCCTGGGGCCTGCTGTATACCTCTGGGGCCTGCTGTATACCTCTGGGGCCTGCTGTATATACCCTGGGGTCTGCTGTATATACCCTGGGGCCTGCTGTATATACCCTGGGGCCTGCTGTATATACCCTGGGGCCTGCTGTATATGCCTCTGGGGCCTGCTGTATATGCCTCTGGGGCCTGCTGTATATGCCTCTGGGGCCTGCTGTATATGCCTCTGGGGCCTGCTGTATATGCCTCTGGGGCCTGCTGTATATGCCTCTGGGGCCTGCTGTATATGCCTCTGGGGCCTGCTGTATATGCCTCTGGGGCCTGCTGTATATGCCTCTGGGGCCTGCTGTATATGCCTCTGGGGCCTGCTGTATATGCCTCTGGGGCCTGCTGTATATGCCTCTGGGGCCTGCTGTATATGCCTCTGGGGCCTGCTGTATATGCCTCTGGGGCCTGCTGTATATGCCTCTGGGGCCTGCTGTATATGCCTCTGGGGCCTGCTGTATATGCCTCTGGGCCTGCTGTATATGCCTCTGGGCCTGCTGTATATGCCTCTGGGGCCTGCTGTATATGCCTCTGGGGCCTGCTGTATATACCTTTAGGGATGCTGTATATACCACTGGGGGGATGCTGTATACTACCACTGGGGAGGATGCTGTATACTACCACTGGGGAGGCCTTTATACCACACTGCTGGGGGCTGTATACCTGTGCTGGGGTCCACCCTCGGCTTATACACGAGTCAATAGGTTTTCCCAGGTTTTGGGGTCAAAAGTAGGGGGGTCGGCTTATACACGGGTCGGCTTATACACGAGTATATACGGTATATTAATTTATGGTACTTTGCTCCAGTAATTTACAATCCATCAGCAAGACATGGGTGTGACTAAGGCGGCCGTCACACACACAGATATCGTGAGCGATATCGTTAGCGATCACGTGCACGCGCGATCGCTAACGATATCGTTCACATCGCTGGTGAGCTGTCACACAGACAGACTCACCAGAGATGTGGAGCAGCGAGATCGCTGGTAACTATGGTACACATCGGGTTACTAGGCGCCGCGCGGCGCTTAGTAACCCCACGTTTACCATAGATACCATCTCCCAGCATAGGCTCAGCCGCTGGGAGATCGTTCATCGTGGTGTCACACACCACGATGAAGCAAATTGAACAAGCGATGATCGCTAGATATGAGGTCTGGCTCTCATATCTGCGATCTAGCGATCAAGCGATTTTACATTGTAAAATCACTTGATTGCACGTAACGATGCACAAACAATATCGCTTAAGCGATCAAAAAGCAGATCGCTTAAACGATATCGTTCAAGATATTGCACCGTGTGACGGCCGCCTAAGGGCCGCTTTACACACACCAACTTCTGTGACCAACTTCTGAACAGATCTCTGGTTGCAGTGAAATCATGGACACATTATTCCATTTTGTGGCTGTGTACAAATGTAACAATGTGTCCATGATTTCACTGCAACCAGAGATCTGTTCAGAAGTTGGTCACAGAAGTTGGTGTGAATAAAGCGGCCCTAAGAGGTAAATCTATTGTCACTAGCTAAAGGTGACATGGCATGCTGACAGCTGCCTTTTCAGCCGGCTTAACATCCATAATTGTCTGACATGTATGGATTTTTCTGCTCTTAATTGATGGAATCTGTTTGCTTCAGTTTTTTCAGTTTTCTTGCTAAAAACTAAAGATTAAAAACAAAAAGCACAGACTGGAAAGTAAAGCAGCTGTGAGGACTCTGAAAAGGGAATCGTCTACATGTTACATATTATGCTGAAGTCGTTCTATACATGAAACATCCAGCGATATGGATGCAGGTGCCTGTACAATTAGTGACACAGGTATAATGATTACCTTTCTTCCATCACTGGCGTGGGAGTTAACATTGAGGGGCGTCAGCAGAGCCATCATTTTCTCCTCATTTCCACTTCTATAAAAGCAAAGTTTTAACAAAAAGAAAATAGTCAGTGAATCACAAACCCTCTTAACAAAGGGACAAAGACTACTATATATTGAGACTTCAGTAAAACGATGAATTTGACGGTGAAATTATTGGGATCTTATTTCCCTTTGGCCAGTTTCACACTAGTGTATTAAAGAGGACCTGTCACCAAAGCAGGCATGGTGATCTAATTACAGCACTGGATACAGCATGTCTGCAGCATGCAGACAAGGAGTCCCCCAGCCCTTGAGCAGCCCTGTACCCCGAGATAATACACTTAGAAAACTTACATGCTACAGCCACTAAGGAGGTGGCTAGGGGCTGTAGCCAAGGGCAGATTCACAGGGGCGGGGCTACACGGGAGAAAAAAAAAAACTCAGTTTAAATGCTGCAGACAGGGAGAGAATGATTGGCAGCGGTGGGCAGATTACACAGGCAGGGGGTGTGAATCTGCCCTTGGCTGCAGCATGTAAGTTTTCTAACTGTATTATCTCAGGGTACAGGGCTGCTCAAGGGCTGGGGGACCCCTTGTCTGCATGCTGCAGACATGCTGTATCCAGTGCTGTAATTAGATCACCATGCCTGGTTTGGTGACAGGTCCTCTTTAAAGGGGTGATCCCAAGCTGGAAGAAATTTAATCAAAATCCCTATTTATTGCCCCAATCTAAACTAATTTTTAATATGCCTGTATTAAAAACGTCCTACTCTTCCCTGACTATACCAACTACAACTGATTTTTATCCCCTACTTCCAGTCTGATAACGCTTTGAGAATCCAAGTACATGTTGGTACAGAAACAAATAGTCATCAGAGTAGGGGGCAGAGGCTGCGGTCACTGTCAAAGCCTCTGCCTCCTCCCTGAAATGAAGCATCATCAGAGACACTCATTTCAGGTGCTGCTCTTCCTGCTGCGGTCTGCAGTGTTCACTCTGTTGCTGGATTGGATCAGTAGAGCTGGCAACAAAGCAGCGTGCACGATTAGTGCACTCAGAGAACTCAGTGGCGCACAGAAACCAGCACCACCACCGCAGTGACATCTGCTGCCGCGACATCGGTGGTCCCCAGAATGCCATCTGTCATTGTCGTTTTGCTGCATTTCATGAAGTAGGCAGGGGCTGTGACAGTGACTGCAGCCTCTGCCCCCCGCTCTGATGATGCTTTGACTGAGCATCCCAGCAAACAGTAAGTTCTGAAACAAAGCGTTATCAAACAAGTAGGGAAAAAAGATCAATAATAGTTATAGTGTAGTCATAGAAGAGTAGTAAATTCTTAATACAAGTATATCAGTAAATAGTGTAGATTCCAGCCTTAAATATAGGGATTTAGTTAGAAATCTCCTCAGCCTTCAGACCACCTCTTTAAGGCTGCATGTTTCTTTGTACCTAGGTTACAGCCCATGTCCAGACACTATGAGGGGTATAAAGACAGAATTACAAAGGTTTATGATGCAGTTTAATGGGGTAGTGTTGGGCCCAAACTTGTATCTTATTTTATTTTGGCTTATCTAAAACTGAGGTTGTAGCATTGTATCTGCAGGCAGCCATTCATATAGAGCTTCCCAATGGACAAGAGAGGAACACTTTTCCTAGGAGTGTATATAGAAAGGAGGTGTTCATACTGAATAAATCATGCAGGGTTACACACCTAGCACTTTCCAGCAGCTCATCTTTCTTGTATTCCCCTATGAAGAAAAAAAAAATCATAAGATCATATTATCCAAAGTAAAACATATGATATGTTATAATCGATGAGCACTAAATTATAGAAAAGTGCAACCTAAAGGTCACCTTCTACATATAGAAACAATGGTGAAGTGAAGTGGGTCACCCAATAAAAATAACTTTTTGTAGAGATCTGATGTGTTGAGAGATCTAGCACTGACGTCATATGCAAATCAGGCTGGGAGTGCCCGTGGGGCGTAACTGTGAAGAAGCACCAATTCAATTTATATTTGGCTTCTAGAGTAGATTTCTCATGAATGGCACACAATCTCTTAAAAAAAAAAAAAAAAAAAAAGACATTGCTTTCTGGGCAGCCATCACCATAATTTACATTACAGAAAATACTGCATGTATTAAATATTTATTTCAAAGTTTAGGACATTTGTCAAGAAACATTTAAAGTCCTTTAAATGGGAACCTATCGGCAGGTTGTTTTTCCTGAAACTGAAACTACTGCATTCACCTCTTTTGCATTCAAAACATGTCCAGACATGTAAAGAATAACAAGAGAATTGATGAGAGGGAATCTGTTGGTTGCCGACCAAACCATGGATAGCATGAATCAGCTGTCAGGTTCCCATTAAAGAAACATTGTATGTAAACTAGACGGGGGCCTGATTCTATCGCATCGGGAGATTCCAGAACGTGTGAGATTATATGTTAGTTCAACTAGATTATTGGTTTAGGTTACTAAAGGCAAAAAAAATGGGTGCATATAAAACTGCATTTTAGACAATTCCACTGCAATTGCACAAACAACTAAGTAGGTATATGTATGGAGAATATGATGAATGCTGGTAGTGATTAAAAACAGTATCCCAATGGTCCTGGTTATATGTGTCTGCTATATCTGCCTCTCTGTACCTGGCTGGGAACAAAAATATAGGGAAGCCATTTTTTTAATTACCGTATATACTCGTGTATAAGCCGAGTTTCTCAGCCCAAAAATTGGGCTGAAAAGTCCCCCCCCCCGGCTTATACACAGGTCAACACGGAAAATAAGACGGGGGGGGGGGGGGGGGTGGGGTGCTGCACAATATATACTACCTTGTCCGGTGGTGTCCCCGCTCCTCTCCTGGTATGCGGTGCGGTGTCCCGGTCCAGTTGCATGCTGATCGGTGCGGTGCCCGTCGACTTCCTGCTTCCTCCTGTAATCTCCGCCCAGGTCAGGCCCTGCACCAATGAGAGCGCAGGACCCGTGCCGTCAATCACCGCCCAGATGACGTTGGGGCCTCTGATTGGCCCAACATCATCAAGGCGCCGCGGCTTGATGACGTCGGGCCAATCAGAGGCCCCAACGTCATCTGGCCGCGTCTGGGCGGTGATTGACGGCACGGGTCCTGCGCTCTCATTGGTGCAGGGCCTGACCTGGGCGGAGATTACAGGAGGAAGCAGGAAGTCGACGGGCACCGCACCGATCAGCATGCAAATGGACCGTGACACCGCACCGCAGACCAGGAGAGGAGCGGGGACACCACTGGACGGCCGGAGGAGCGGGGCATTACCAGACAAGGTAAGAAGCGGTGCATGTGTGTGTGTGTGTGTGTGTGTGTGTGTGTGTGTGTGGATGGGGCTGAGGCTGCTGTATATACCACTGGGGAGGCTGCTGTATATACCACTGGGGGGCTGCTGTATATACCACTGGGGGGGCTGCTGTATATACCACTGGGGATTCTGCTGTATATACCACTGAGGAGGCTGCTGTATATACCACTGAGGAGGCTGCTGTATACTACCACTGGGGAGGCTGCTTTATACTACCACTGGGGAGGCTGATTTATACTACCACTGGGGAGGCCTGTATACCACTGGGGGTCCTGTATACCACACTGCTGGGGTCCACCCTCGGCTTATACACGAGTCAATAGGTTTTCCCAGGTTTTGGGGACAAAAGTAGGGGGTCGGCTTATACACGAGTATATACTGTACTTCTTGAATTTCATGAAAAAAAATTTAAAAAATTGATGTGGGCTTCGCCCTATTTTTGGGTCCAGCCAGTTACAACTAGGCAGTTGGGGGCTGGAATCCGCAGCGCAGGTTGGCCCAAGCTTTCTGCGCCCCCCCTGTGAATTGCAGTCTGCAGCTGCCCCAGAAAGTGCAATCTTCTGGCACTGTACCCTACTCATCTAGGGCCCTGATGCGGTGGCTCACTGGGTAGTAATGGGGTAAGGGAAAGCTTTGTATTATCAGCTGACCCTAAGCCAATATTACACATGACCACCATTAATTTCTAGTAAATGTTAAAAAAAAAGAAAAAGAAAAAAAAACAAACACCGAAAAAATATTTTATTTTAAATAAAACAAAAAAAAAAAAACACTTGGAGAATCCATCTTTATTATATAAAAAAATCTTCAGTCCGACATAGTCCAAAAGAGAAGCAATATCAGAACTGCTACATCGCTCTGCATAGACACACGTCTACCCAGAGCGAGAACAGGCTGAAACTGACTGTGACAATCAGAGTTCATCAGAGGTGATATAGCTCGGGCCATGACCGCGGATGAACCCTGACGTAATCGCACGAACACTGCCGACGCCGGCCAGAAAAAGCAGATCGCCAACAGTACAGTTAATAATCCTGGATGTTAATGAGCGGCCCCGGTAGTAGAAGCGGCTGCGATAGGAGACGGGAGGACGCGTCGCTGGACAGGTAAGTATAAATATGTTTTTAATTTTATTCTTTTACAGCCTCTGCCCGCGAACTGGCCCAATAGTATGTATTCGGTACGGGTCCAGAACTTTACAGTTCGGATTCGCCCATGCCTAATCCTGGGCGCTAATGCACATCAGCGGGTGTAGTAATATGGCGGGCGCGTTAACTATGATCCGATTGCTGATGCTAGACTATATGTGCTCCTTCCAGGTCTTACATAAATTGCGTCACGTAATAGGGGCATCATTGAGAAGGGGTCAAAGGTCACCCTTGCATGATTCTAGAAGACTGGAGGAAATGTCACCATGCCCACACAAAAGAAGCCGTTTACGCCCACCAATGAAGGCGGTCACACATACTGAATATATGCTGTGACCATATTACCAGCCACTGTCCTATAGCTGGTGCTATTTTTAAAATAGTCAAGAATGGCCCTACCCAAATTACACACACTCTACCTAGATTGAGTCCTTGAGTACAGTATATATCATTAATTGCCCATCCAAAATCACGTTCATGAGTTATTGTCAACCATGCAGTAAGTATGGCCATAAATGCATCAGAAATCATCTGAGGTTGGAGCGTTCTGGTGCATACAACTGAGAGGAGGTCCAGCTTACTTTTTTGTTTTTAAAAAACCCTGCTTCTATTACTACCTATAAAAGCACAAGCAAGGTGCCATGCCCAATAGACTAACATTTGCCGTACTTGCAGACAGCATCAGATCTGGCTAACAGTATAACACAACTGCATCCGATGTCGGAGTTGTTCAGGATCCGTTATGCCAAATTTGAGACAGCAAATTTTTGTTCTGGCAGCGGCTCTCTGAGAACACATAACCACTTGCTTCGCTGTACGGGAAGATTGGGTGAGACACCAACCAGCCAAATCATTGACGATATGTAAGTGATGGTGGGGGGTGCAGTACCAGATAGTGGTGGCACTTTCGGGGTGGAGAACAAGCTGTCAGGTTACCTTTACAAACTCCGATTACAAATCACCTGCATTGCAAGGTGGCCAGGACACTGAGCAAATTATGACACTCAAACCACTGGAAGCCCCTACCTGTCAGCACTGCTTTTGCTGATGGATCCGATAAATCCAAAGCTGTCCGGCTGTCTGTATTGCGGATAGTTGGATCTGCGCCGTGCTGAAGCAGCACTTAAAAGAAAGAAAATAATTAATATTTAATGAGCTGGCTAGAAATATACTAAATTATAGAATCCTACATATTATATTTGTGGAAAATGACAACATCTGCTATTCCAGTCATGTGCAAATAACGTACATTCTGCCCAGGTTTTATAACGAATACAAACTTTCTTTAGTCATCTAAATTTTACATTATATTATATTAGATTTAAAGGAAAATCATAATAACCATCAGATAGTCATAGTAAAATCTGTGGCCGGGTACTCGCCGCTTACTCTGTAGTTTTTCAGAATGACATACCTATGCAGACATCTATTTTGCCTTTAATGGCGGCCTCATGGAGAGGGGTATAATTCCAATTGTCACGGGCATTTGGATCAGCGCCATGTCTCAACAGGAGATTGACAACTTCTGCATGACCAAAGGAGCAGGCATTGTGAAGAGGAATAAGACCGCCGTCATCACGAGCATGGACATTGGCACCGCTCTGCAGTAAGTGCTCCACAACATCCTTGCGTCCAAATCCTTGGAGACGAGAAGAGAAAAAACACTTAATATTTGCCTGTTTGATTGCGAAATGTGGTTGTAAAATGAAAAAAAGTTTCATAACATTACAAATACATTCTTGAACAGAAATAAAAACACAGAAAGCCGCACTAGGGGAAGCCTCTGCTCTGCAGCACTAATCTCGCTTATCCACAGGAAAATACTGATCTTCATCCCCACCAAACAAACCAATGTGCCCCAATAGAGACAAGCACCTTTGCCAACACGTGCCACTCACCTCACCAACCTATCATTGCACACAGAAATATTAATATTGCTGGGAACGGGGAATTGGGGATCTGTGCCTAACATTAAACTGCCCCAGGTCATTACCACTCCCACAAACTTTACATTGACACTTGCATCACGTTGATGACTACCAAACCCAGCTTTGTTACCAGAGAGTGAAGTGAGTGATTAAGCCATGACGTACTATATGCCACTTCAGCCAACGCTTGACAGTTGTGCCCAGTTATATCAGGCTTCTGTCAGCATAGCTTGCAATGTGTCTAAGCAGCGGGGGCACCAACTAGAAGAATGTAAGAGACAATCTGTGGTCTATTAAAGCACCAGTCCAACGTGGTTTGTATTTTTTTCCAGCACTGGAGGGCTGCTCTAAGTTGAAATCCCCTGCCCCATGTCATATATTTACCCTCCGGCATAATTCAGTGCTGCCATGGTCCTATCCGGTGAATGTAACTTCTGTCTCGCTGATACATGGAAGTTATGTCAGTCTCCAATGCATCTCTATGAGAGCCAGAATGAGGCCTCAGAGTTGTATCGAGTTGTGACCAAGGCTAAGGATGTCGGAACCCATTTTAATCTTTTTTTTTTCTATGGGGGGATTGGGGAGGATGAGGAATTGGTTTCAACCCCTTTCCCCCACAAGCCTGTTTTGACCCTTTTCGTGACTCATCGGCCTTCGTGTTAGTGGTTAATTTAGGATGACATTTTTTGCGTATATTTGTGAAAAAAAAGTTGGCAAAAATGTTGCCATTTAAAACTTTGAACTTTTATACCATTAACCAGAAAGTAATGTCACACAAAATCTATCATATAAAGTTGAGTGTGTGTGGCAAGCCCTGCCCACTAAATGTAGCCCCACCCACTCCACAGAGCCACACCCATATGTATCTATGTGGTAAACCCTGCCCACTCCAGATAGCCCCACCCACTCCACTCAGCACAGCCCCACCCATATGTATGTGTGTATGTGGCAAGCCCCGCCCACTCCATGAGGTGGTAGCTACTCCCACATCACATAGTTTGCCTCATCCCTCATCTGAAGACAATTGTCTATACTGTGAAGATACAGATGTGCAGCATCTGAACCAACGGATACTGGAAGCCGTGCAGCATTTCTTCTGCGATGTTGCTATCAGGGTGTCAAGAGTGGGAGGAGATTTGCATTGACAATCCAATACAACGGGCAGCACTTTGAATACAAGTTTATGATCATATATAAAATGTGAATAGCTCATGAAATAATAAAGTGACGTTAAAACCAAGCACACCATTGCTTTTCTTATGAAATTCGCAATACGTTTGAGGTCACATGACCCTCTTCCCATAGAAAAAAATAAAGTTGGCTCCAAATTGTCCGACTTCAAAATGGCCGCCATGGTCACCACCCATCTGGAAAAGTTTTCCCCCTTCCATATACTAATGTACGAACAGGAAGTTGATATCACCAACCATTCCCATTTTATTTAGGTATATCCATATAAATGGACCAATTTATGTATGTATATGGAGAAAAGGCACTGCCAGCAACCGGGGCAAACAGAGGGCACCAGCCACTGTAAGACATTCCTGGTACATAGGTTAAGTAAGATGCTTAGTAGGTGGGCATGGTGGGGCAGCCATCTGCGTAATAGAATTGATCATACAAGGAAGGGGGGTTTCGTCCCACCCCGCCAAAGGGGGGGGGGTCTTACTGCAGACTCCCACTTATATTATAAACAACTCCATGACAACGCAGACTTAAAATTAGGGATTTTTCCTTCAGGAATTGCCAGGTCACACCCACCAACACTAAACCACGCCTACCACCTAAGCTGCTCAAGCCCCGCTAACTTCCTGCCGTTGCTTCTACATGTATGCCATAATATCTGCATGAATTTCTCACCAGATGTCAGTAACAAGCCATACAATCCACACGGGCAGGGAGATCAAGCAGTAGAGGTTCAAATATTTAGTGATATAATGTGAAATGACACAGGGAAAAAGTATTAAACACATGAAGAAAGAGGTGTGAAAAAGAAAAGACATGATACCAGCTGATATCTTAATAATGAGAAAGCAATCCTGCCACATAGTGAAAAGTAATATCTGCTGATTCAACTGAAGACCTATGAAAAGGTGTATACCTTACCAAGGTACCAGACAAAATACATCTCATGATGGTAAAACCAGTGAGCTGTCTCAAGACCTTTACAACCTTATTGTTGCAAAACACACTGATGACATTCGTTACAGTACAGTTTCAAAACTACTGAAGTTTCCAGTAATCGGTGTTGGGGACATAATGACGAAGTGGACAGAACATCATTTCACCATAAACTGGCCATGACCAGGTACTCCCCACAAGATTTTAGACAGAGGAGTGAAAAGAATTATCACAGCAGTTTGTTTAAGGCCTCATTCAGACAGATCATATATGCTCAGTTTCTGTTGATCTGTTTTTAGTGCAGTTTCTATACCAAACACAGATCCTCTTTTTGCAAAAAAGCATCACAAGCGCATAGGGCTGGGCGATTTTGGGAAAAATCAAAATCTCGATTTTATTTAAACCTATGGACGATTTTCGATTTAAATCTCGATTTTTTTCTATTTTCTTTTTTGGCTTTTCTTTGATGAATAAAGAGAAAAGACTAAGAGGCAGTTTAACAATTTTTATTGAGCAGTATACACCATTACATGAGCGCCCATCACTGGGGCAGGTGAGCCGTATACACCATTACATGAGCGCAAACACCCACCGGGGCAGGTGAGCAGTATACACCTACAGAGAGCACCCATCACTGGGCAGGGGCATCGTTACACACACAGGGGGAGCCACTCACCATTCGCACATGGGGCCCTCGGTACCACACACACGACACGGGGGCCCTCGGTCCCACACCACACAGGGGGCCCTCGGTCTCCACACTCACACACACGGGGCCCTCGGTCTCACACACACACTGCCACACACACTGGGGGCCCTCGGTCCTCCCACCTCTCACCACACACGTGGGGGCCCTCGGTCACACAACCACAGACACGTGGGGGCCCTCGGTCACACACACAGACACGTGGGGGCCCTCGGTCACACACACAGACACGTGGGGGCCCTCGGTCACACACACAGACACTGGGGGCCTCGTCACACAACAGACACGTGGGGGCCCTCGGTCACACACACAGACACGTGGGGGCCCTCGGTCACACACACAGACACGTGGGGGCCCTCGGTCACACACACAGACACGTGGGGGCCCTCGGTCACACACACAGACACGTGGGGGCCCTCGGTCACACACACAGACACGTGGGGGCCCTCGGTCACACACACAGACACGTGGGGGCCCTCGGTCACACACACAGACACGTGGGGGCCCTCGGTCACACACACAGACACGTGGGGGCCCTCGGTCACACACACAGACACGTGGGGGCCCTCGGTCACACACACAGACACGTGGGGGCCCTCGGTCACACACACAGACACGTGGGGGCCCTCGGTCACCACACAGACACGTGGGGGCCCTCGGTCACACCCCAGACACGTGGGGGCCCTCGGTCACACACACACACGTGGGGGCCCTCGGTCACACACACACACGTGGGGGCCCTCGGTCACACACACACGTGGGGGCCCTCGGTCACACACACACACGTGGGGGCCCTCGGTCACACACACACGTGGGGCCCTCGGTCACACACACAGCCACAGGGGCCCTCGGTCACACACACAGACACACGGGGGCCCTCGGTCACACACACACAGGGGCCCTCGGTCACACACACACAGGGGCCCTCGGTCACACACACAGACACAGGGGCCCTCGGTCACACACACACAGGGGCCCTCGGTCACACACACACAGGGGCCCTCGGTCACACAGACACATGGGGGCCCTCGGTCACACAGACACATGGGGGCCCTCGGTCCACACACCACACAGACAGACACATGGGGGCCCCCCTCCCAGTCACACAGACACATGGGGGCCCTCGGTCACACAGACACATGGGGGCCCTCGGTCACACAGACACATGGGGGCCCTCGGTCACACAGACACATGGGGGCCCTCGGTCACACAGACACATGGGGGCCCTCGGTCACACAGACACATGGGGGGCCCTCGGTTCACACAGACACATACACACACGGGGGCCCTCGGTCACACACACACAGACACACGGGGGCCCTCGGTCTCTCTCACACATACACATATATATACACACACACGGGGGCCCTCGGTCACACAGACACACGGGGGCCCTCGGTCACACAGACACACGGGGGCCCTTGGTCACACCCTCACACGGGGCAGCCTTCCTCCTCACATTACTGTCGTGTCCCTCACCGGAGATACTGCGCACACAGCAGGCTCATCCTCCTCCGGGGCTTTCTCCTTCGGTTTCCCCGCACAGGCTCAATATCGCGGCGGCCGTGAATCTGCCATCTTTTCCGGGTCCCCCTCGCCGCCTGTGAGGTCGGGGTCCCGGACCTGCTATCACCCCTGTCCCCCTGACAACCAACCCCCTGGAGAGTCCCACTGAACGCTTTCCCCTCCGGAAACTGCTATCTAAGCAGCACTTCCGGTCGGTGCGACTTCTATATCCCTCCGGCTGAAGCTTCCAAGTGCACAGTGTAGTCACGCCCACTTACCGCTAGTGCGCAGACGCGAAGAGCTTATTCATGGGAGTGACGTCAGGGACAGGCAAGGCAATGATTGAGAGAGAACTTGAGGACTCGGTTGCTATAGCAACAGGTTGCCTGCTGCTGAGCGGTCTCCTAGGTTACGGAGAGCGGCGGCTCTAGGCCTGAGTGCGTCATCTCGCGAGGTTCCGTCTCGGCCCCGCCCACTGCCGCGAACACGCTCATATTAACAGTAAACGGCGCCCGGATCTTCTAAACAGCGCTCCGGGCGCCATTTTAAATCGAATTTCACGATTGTTAATAAAATAACAATCGTGGACACAGCAGGGGGCGAATTAATCGAATTAATTCGATTAATCGCCCAGCCCTACAAGCGCATTATCCGCTTGTGCTGCTTTTTGCTGTTTTCAGGGGAAAGAGACACACACACAATTTCGAACCCTCCGCAGCGATCCCATAGTGAGCCCCGGTGATTTCTTCCTCACGAGCATCAGCAGGACCTGTTGGTGAGTAGTACGAGTACTGACAGGACCTTGCACCATGTGACTCCGCCCAAGTCACATTGGCAGGTCCTGGAAGTACCATACCAGACTACCCACAGGTCCTGACGATGCCCGGGAGGAAGCCATCACTGGGGCTCTCTGTGGGATCACCAGGGATGGTTAGTATTTGGATGATGTTAGTGCAGAAAAGCATCAGAAAAACAGAGCAATAACTGACATGCTCATTATTTTCTAGATGCGCTTTCTTCACCACTAACGCAACAGTCAAAAACATATCGTCTGAAAAGCAAATTGAAAATCTCATTCACTTTGCTGGCAGATGTTTTGACTGATCCATTTTTGGTGCAGTTTAAAGAAAGAAAAAAAATACAGTACCAAGAACAGATTAGAAATGTCCAGTGTGAACATAGCCTAAGGGCCCTGTCACACAAAGAGATCGCTAACGAGATCGCTATTGCCGGTCACGAAATCCGTGACGCAACAGCGATGTCGTTCTGTGTGACATGCACCAACGATCTGACCCCTGCTACGAGATGTTGATCATTACACACTGCTCTGGGTCATTCCTGCGTCGTTGTGCTCTCGCTGGGAACGCTACATCGTTGTGTTTGACAAAAATACTGAGCAACGATCTCAATGCTACGCTATGGAGAGAAAATTCACAACGACCTCGGTTTAATTCTGGATCGCTAGTGCGTCGTTCTTCACATCGCTGGTAAGGCTGGTTTCACACTACGAATTTTGCTTTTCCGAAGCTGTCCGATAAAAATCGGACAGCATCGGACTGATTATTGCCCCCATGCAGCCCTATGGGCATCGGACCGAATCGGATGTGCACTAAATGGCATCCGATTTGGTCCGATCCAATCCGGTCCGATTTTTTTATCGGTGCAAAAATCGGAGCATGCTCCGATTTTTGCACCGAAAATAAAATAGGACAAAATCGGATCGGACCAAATCGGATGCCATTTAGTGCACATCCGATTTGGTCCGATGTTTTTAACATGGGGCCATATGGAGCAGGGTCCGAGGAAACATCTGATGTGTACTCGGACCCGATTTTACTGTACTGAGCATGCTCAGTACAGTAAAACTGCTCCTACTGGGAAAGTAGGGGTTTAAAAAAAAAAACAAAAAAACAATGTATGCTCACCTGTCCCCGAGGCCCCCGCCGTCTCCCACAGGCTCCCGGTGTCTCCAGAGGTGGTCTTCTCAACAGGACCTGCCGTGACGTCACAGTCACATGACCGCAGGTTACACCATGTTAACAGGCGGTCACGTGATTGTGACATCACGGCAGGTCCTGTTGAGAAGACGACCTCTGGAGACACCGGGAGCCTGCGGGGGCCTCGGGGACAGGTGAGCATACATTGGGTTTTTTTGTCAGCCCGGAGGGAGCGATTTTATGCCGGAATCGGATGCCAATTTGGCATCCGATTCCAGGCATAAGAAGGGAGCCGATGCTGTCCGATTTTATCCATACCGTAAAACTCCCTATATAATTTTAAAGCAAAATGCCAACAACAAGCCATGTTTCACCTCGTCCACTTATTTTGTTTTTGGGAAGGGCACAATACATCTGCATGCAGAGAAGGGTATTCTATAAACGTTAGACATGTTAGACATTGCACAGCATTTCCTTGTAGAATATCATTAATGTGAACCTAATAAGTATAAATCCCATTGTCAGCCATCTACATAGCAAGACAAAAAAATACTAATCCAGTCCAAGATCAACACTTTGGCCATGAAAAATTCTTCATAGGCCTAGAATGGTTAAAACACAAAGGCTGAGGGTAATACCTTATGATGGACATAGGGAACCTATAATTTCCTCTGATTTCAATCGGAGCCTACATCATCCTTAGAATCACTCAACTCACTAGTCTTCATAACAAATTTCAAGAAAGCATTAAAAGGTTTTGTCTGTGCTATTTGTATATTTTAGTTGTGTATCTAGGCTGCAAAATGCTAACAGTTTGTAATTTGCACACTGTCATCATTTGCATGGTTACGTAGATATCATTATTCTGCGTGTGGAGGAGCAGCCTCAGTCCCCGACCAGAGGAGTGTTTGTTTTGGAACATGGCTGTAACATCACTACTTGTTGTTTACACCCAGACTTCTACAAGCCCTCCCCAGTCTCCTAGAAGCACCCCCAGACTACTACAAGCCGCCCTGCCCCCCCACCTCACCCCCAAGTTTCAAATGTGGCCACCCAACCCGATTCACCTATGTAAACTCTGAGTTGGACTGAGCGGTCATCTCCTTCTGTCTGAAACACTATGCGGAATTCGCAACTGTGTGAAGATGACCGCTGAGTGCACTGTGCTGCAGTGTGTTCACCTCCTTCCCCATTCCCGCATTGTCTCTGATGAGATCACCACTCCTGCAGCCATCCCCCCTGTGAAGCAGAATGGCTGTAAACAACAAGTAGTAATTTTACAGCCAGGCTCCAAAACAAACACACCTCTGGTCGGGGGCCGAGTTGCTCCTCAACAGGAGTGATATCTAAGCAACAATGCAAAATGCTGACAGGGTGTAAATTAAAAACTGTCAGCATTTTGCAGCCTAGATACACATAGATTGTATAAAAAGCCTGGACAACTCCTATAACCTCCACTGTAAAAGGACACCCTCTTCAGTAAGGTATCTCAAAACTAGAGGTGGAGGCCACAGCAACATCCTAATGATAAGACTTGTAATACAAAAAGGCCCATTTATACAGGCTGATTGATTGTACCACGCTCAATCCCAATAATTTCCGCTTGTAAACACATCAGCTCCAGTGATCACTTTCAGGCCTTTTGGACCAGTCTGCTCTGTATGGGCCACAGAACTGGGTGTAATAAATGTCCCCAATCAGCTGGGCATTCAGGAACTTTTCAATTAGAGATTAATTTTCCAATGTAAGGCCTACATTGCAATAGCTGAAAACTCAGTTAAAATCAGCTGAGAATTATTACTGTCAAAATGATTTTTGCCTGAAAGGTTTAAAGAGGACCTGTCACCAAACCAGGCATGGTGATCTAATTACTGCACTGGATACAGTATGTCTGCAGCATGCAGGCAAGGGTTCCCCCAGCACTTGAGCAGCCCTGTACCCCGAGATAATACACTTAGAAAACTTACATGCTACAGCCACTAAGGAGGTGGCTAGGGGCTGCAGCCAAGGGCAGATTCACACCCCCTGCATGTTTAATCTGCCCACCGCTGCCAATCATTCTCTCCCTGTCTGCAGCATTTAATGAGTTTTTTTTCTCTCTCCCAGAAAGTCCCGCTAAACGGGAGAGAAAAAAAAACCTCTGTTTAAATGCTGCTGAAGAGGGAGAGAATGATTGGCAGCGGTGGGCAGATTAAACATGCAGGGGGTGTGAATCTGCCCTTGGCTGCAGCCCCTAGCCACCTCCTTAGTGGCTGTAGCTTGTAAGTTTTTTTTCTAAGTGTATTATCTCGGGGTACAGGGCTGCTCAAGTGCTGGGGGACCCCTTGCCTGGATGCTGTAGACATGCGGCATCCAGTGCTGTAATTAGATCACCATGCCTGGTTTGGTGACAGGTCCTCTTTAATTATCTAAGGATCTGTTTACACAGACTGAAGATTTTCACATCAAACTGATGCATGTGAATGGTGGTCGAGAGATAGAAGCAGTCCCAAATGCAACTAAAGGGGGTGTCACACACGTCAATGTCGTCAATGATCTGATCGCTGGCGACATTGACGGCTGATCGCTGGTGAGCTGTCACACAGACAGACTCACCAGCGATCAATTGACCAGTGACATCATGGAAACGATTTAAATATCGTTTCCACGATGTCCTGCTCCCGCTGCCAGCCTGCTGGAAGCGGGAGCAGGCTGGTCTCCAAGGTAAACTGCGGGTAACTAGGCAGCGCGCGCTGCCTAGATACCCGACGTGTACCTTAGTTACCAGCCTCCTCCGCTCACCCGGTGAGCGGAGGAGGCTGGTAACTAAGGTACACAGTCGGGTATGTAGGCAGCGCGCGCTGCCTAGTTACCCGCAGTGTACCTTGGATACCAGCTCCCAGCGCTTGTGAGAGGCGCTGGGAGCTGGAATATCGCTAGTCCCGGTGTCACACGCAGCGATGCTGCATGTACACCGGGCGACAATCGCCAGGTTTCTGAGCTGGTTCTGAAACCTGGCGATCATCAACCAGCGATTTATCGCTGGTTGATGCAGTATGTCACACGCGTCAATATCGCTGCAACGTCACGTGCAGCCGATATCGTGCAGGCGATATTGACGCGTGACACCCCCTTAAGACATCTAATCTAAAGGGTTAAGGCCCTGTCACACACAGAGATCGCTAACGAGATCACTATTGGGATCGCTGTTGCGTCACAAAATTCGTGATGCAACAGCGCTGTCGTTCTGTGTGACATGCACCAACGATCTGGCCTCTGCTGTGAGATCGTTGATCGTTACACACTGCTCTGGGTCATTCCTGCATCATTATGCTCCCGCTGGGAACGCTACATCGTTGTGTTTGCCAGATAATGAGCAACGATCTCAATGCTACGCTATGGAGAGAAAATTCACAACGACCTCGGTATAATTCTGGATCGCTAGTGCGTTGTTTTTTACATCGCTGGTAAGATGCCTGTTTGACATGTAAACCAGCTATCTCTGCACATCGTTATCGGGATCGCCGATGCGTCGTTATGTGAGACTGGGCCTTTAGCACCCTTTGTGTTAGAACTAGCATTGATCCAGACTTCTGAAGTGAGCCTGGCTGTAAAGCAAAGCAGCTCCCTGCTGATGGCTCAGGCTTTTTTTATGCAGATGTTGCTTAAAAACAAACCTATGAACATCCCCCGTTCTCAATGTACTCAATGTGTATCAATATGTCAGGTTTACAGCTATCTGGTAACACTATGGATTATGATCAAACATGTTCTGCAGAACTTTACAATTTGGTTATCAGTTTACCCAAAGGTAAACAGAACATTCAATGGATTCAAATGAGTCCCGATGATCTTCATTGACTTCCCCGTTTATTTATCAGTAGCTGTAAAGCTGCAGGACACGGTCTTGTGTCACAGACCAAGAAATGAAGCGCACAGCGGCAATTACATCTGCCGGTCACTCCACTACATAAGCACTGAATGGGCAGCATTTCTCACTGACACAGCAAAGTCTCATGGTGGGTTTACACACACCAATCATTGTATCCAATCTCTGGGTGCAGTGAAATCATGGACAGATTGCTCCATGTTGTACACAGCCACAAAATGGAACTATGTGTCCATGATTTCACTGCAACCAGAGATTGGTTCAGAGATTGGATACAATGATTGGTGTGTGTAAACCCACCATCACAGCAGGTTCACTAGAAGCTTTATGTCAGTGATGAGCCAAACAAGAAATGTACTACAGCTCCCAGCACAGAAGTCACCCAGAGTCCCTGGAGATCTGGCCGAGAATGGACAAAACTTCACTTTATGCTGCAGTGAGATCAGAGTTTTGTCCTACGGACAGTAAAAGACATCTGACTGTCACCAAGGACTTGTAGGAAATCTTAGGCTACGTTCACACATTGCGTACTTTGCCACGCTTTTTTTACGCGCGCTTTTCAAAATACGCAATGGGTTTTGTGTCTGACAGCAAAGTGAATGGGAAATTCACTTTGCCGTGCAGACAGTGCGTAAAAATATGCAGTGCTTTTTCTGGGAGAAAACGCAGTTGTGTAAAGAATTGAGATGTCAATTCTTTACGCAGCTGCTCCTGCGTTTTCTCCCTCTGATGTCACAGAGGGGAGGAAGAATCCTGCTTCCTCCTCCCCTTAGTGACCGCTGTGACAGCCCATTAAGATTTCGCAGTGTAAAATAAAAAAAGAATTAAATACTTATCTCTCCGACGCCTTTTCCCGGTGTCCGGTGGTGAGGCCAGGCGATGTGTGTTCTGCCAGGACCTGCCGTGATGTCAAGAGAGATGTTACAGGCGCTGATTGGTCGCTCGCAGTCATGTGATACATATCACATGACCGTGAGCGGCCAATCAGAGCCGGGAACGCCCCTCTGATATCACGGCAGGCTCTTTCAGGATACACAACGCCTGGCCTCACCACCGGACACCGAGAAAAAGGCGTCGGAGAAGTAAAGTATTTTATTCTTTTTTATTTTTCATACATTTGGCTTTGTTTAATTTAGATTTTGCAGTGTATATTAATACATTGCGAAATCTAATGGGTGGTCACAGCTGTCACAGAGGGGAGGAGGAAGCAGGATTCTTCCTCCCCTCTGTGACATCACCTGCGCTTTCTGGAGTACCCCCAGGCCCCTGCTTGTATTATAATCAACTCTATGACCATGTAGATTTTAGAAGAAATGCTTATTTCCTAACTCAAAGGGAAACTCCGGGGAGAGAAAACTTTTTAGTACAGTCCTTGCCCTCCTACATTATGAAGCAGAGCCATACACTGCAGTTCTAGGATCTATAGATCTCTTATAAATCAATAAAATCATACCTGCTCCTCTGATCTCCCCGTTCCCTCATGGGACAGAAAATTGAGAGCTTCATGCAGCAGCAAAGTTCAGGAGGTGTGTCAGGGGTGTGGACCCTGGGAGCTGCAGGATCATCCTACATTCCAGTGAGTAATCATGATGATCCATTGGAAGTTGGAGGTGATAGGAAGATACCATGTTCTTATGGGAAGGGGAGACCATGCAGAGCTGAATCGATCAGCATAGAAGCTTTGCCTGTGCTCTCAGGCTCACAATAACTACACATTATGCATCATACAGAGGATCACAGAATGTATTTGTATCTGCTTGGTGACATGATTGCGATTGCAAACCAGGACCCCCGTCACATAGGATGGTATATCAGAGACAGGATTGTATGTGTGAGCATGGGGCCAGCGCCACCCCCCCTCCCTATACAGAAGTGTGACAGGATGGAATTTAGGCTGATCCTGCAGCTCCCAGCATCCACGCCCCTGCCACACCTCCTCTCCTCACCAGCAGCATGAGACTGTCAGACTGAAAATTCTCTGTCCCATGAGGGGGGGGGAGGGGGGGGGGGGGGGAGAGAGCGGAGGAGCAGATATGATTTTATTGATTTATAAGTGATCTATAGATCCTAGAACTGCAGTGCACAGCTCTGCTTCATTATGTAGCAGAGCAGGAACTGAACTAAAAAGTTCTCTCTCACTGGAGTTCCCCTTTAATGAAAACTGTGGACACACCCGTCACATCAAGACAGTCACGCCAATTGTTAGGGTACCGTTACACGTCGCAACATCGCACTTACAATTTGCTGGCTGCAGTGAAATCATGGACACATTGTTACATTTGTACACAGCAACAAAATAGAACAATGTGTCCATGATTTCACTGCAAGCAGCAAATTGTAAATGCAATGTTGTGACATATAACGGTACCCTTAGGGCCAAGTCACACACTTCAATCTCGTTCACGATATCGCCAGAAAAGTCACATGATCGAGATCGTTTGAACAATGTATTGATATCGTTTGTGCGGTGTCACAAGTATAGATCTCTTTAACGATGTTAAATTTAGCAACGCGCCAGCGATTGTGCGCCCTACTCAGCGATCGACACCATCTAGCATCAGGAATAGGCAAAATCGAGAATAAGATAGTTTGAGAGGTGTCACAGCACCATGCAAGCAGGTTAATTGAACGATGAACGACGGATTTGAGGTCCTGCTCACAAATCTTCCACCAAACAATCGATTTTTCACTGAGAGATCGCTCGGTTACACGCAACGACGCACTAACGATATCGTTCAAGACACCACCATGCTTCTTCTCAGTATCTACTTCCATCATGACCCCTCCATACACCCCCACAGGCACCCCACTACGACTCCCTCCACCCACATACACACTCACTCCCCACAGCACCTCCCTATGCCCCCCCCTCCACATCCCTTGCCCCCACACCTTGCCCCTCCCTCCACACTCCTTGCCCCCTCTCCTCCACACTCCACACACTCTTGCCCCCCCTCCCACACTGCCCCCCTCTCCACACCCTTGCCCCCTCTCCACACCCCTGCCCCCCCCCCTCTCCACACACCTTGCCCCCCTTTCCACACACCCTTGCCCCCCCTCCTCTCCACACACCCTTGCCCCCCCCTCCTCTCCACACACCCTTGCCCCCCCCCCCTCTCCACACACCCTGGCCCCCCCCCCTCTCCACACCCGGCCCCCCTCCACCCCCTTGCCCCCCCTCTCCACCCCTTGCCCCCACCCCACAGTCCACACCCCCTTGCCCCCCCCAGTCCACACCCCTGCACCCCCCCTCGGGCCTCTCACCTGCAGCGAAGTGTAGCGGGGTGGACTTCCTGCCGGCCGTGTCCCTGCTGTTCACGTTGTCGGGGGTCACCAGCTTCCTCACCCGCTCCACGTCCCCGTTCCTGCAGGCCTCGAACATCTCCCGGGCCGGCTCCCCGCTTCCTCCGGTGTCTCCGTGGGCGGCAGCAGAGCCAGAGGCCCCGGCACAGCGGCGGCCCGACATCCTCCACCAGCAGCAGTCCCCGCCTGTGTGCACGGAGGAAGGAGGAGCCGCGGTACCGTGCAGAGCCTGAGCTCCCAGGCCGCCCCGACGCGTCACCGACACCCGGAGGCCATCACCGGGGGACTCCGCCCGCCCCTGGCCCCCGCGAGTCGCCGTGTTCCTACGGTATCGTCAGTCCGTCAGCGGTCACTGCACTCCATCCCCCTCCGTCACCCCTACTCCGCCTCCGGCCCGGGGACAAGCCAGGCAGAGCTGTCACGTGACGTCACGCCGAAAACACGGGCGGTGCGCGCCCACGCCGGCGCATACCACCACACTGCACGAGCACGTCCCAGAAGCCCCGCCCACAGCCATAGCCCCGCCCCTGGCTACATTCCGGAAGTGTGCAATCTCCCTGTAGACCAGGTCGTCACTCGTTGAACCGTGGCGCCCCCTGCTGGGCCCTAATGGCGGGAGAGTCAGGCTGTGACAGGCACACAAGTTACTGTAGGAAAATACGACTTCTGTAGGCCGTCTATCCTCGTCCTCCGTGTTGTTTTCATAGTTATTTGTGTGGTAATAATTGTATTTCTATAGCAGCGCTGTCCATTGAGTGATTGTCATTGGGGTGTGGAGACGCGGTGTCCTGCCCTCACTGCCCCACACCTGAGGGAAGCCGCGGGGGACACACCATCAGTATTATGGATGGACGCCTTGTTGTACAGTAGCAGCAGTGGATGATTTCTATGACTCCCATGCTCACTGTGCTTCTCCCCTCCGCAGCGTTATTATACGTGTGGTGCAGGTTCCCGGGCTTCCATATCTCCGCACAATGTTCATTTATTGCTGCAGAGTCACAAGCCGTCACAATCGGGTGAATGCCCTGAACACAGACTGTGGGCACAGGGTGACTGCACTCACCCCGGTCCCCTCAGGTCCGGCTCGTGTGGATCCACTGTGCTTCTACTGTACAATGCAGCGTTATGGACACAGCGGTAAAAACTGCCTTTACTGATCCGTCGTGCTCGTACCCTTTATATTATCCCATCCACTGTGCTTCTACTGTACAATGCAGCGTTATGGACACAGCGGTAAAACGCTGCCTTTACTGATCGTGTGCACGTACCCTTATATATCCCATCCACTGTGCTTCTACTGTACAATGCAGCGTTATGGACACAGCGGTAAAACGCTGCCTTTACTGATCGTGTGCACGTACCCTTATATATCCCATCCACTGTGCTTCTACTGTACAATGCAGCGTTATGGACACAGCGGTAAAACGCTGCCTTTACTGATCGTGTGCACGTACCCTTATATATCCCATCCACTGTGCTTCTACTGTACAATGCAGCGGTATGGACACTGCGGTAAAACGCTGCCTTTACTGATCGTGTGCACATACCCTTATAGAGCCCATTCACTGTGCTTCTACTGTACAATGCAGCGTTATGGACACAGCGGTAAAACACTGCCTTTACTGATCGTGTGCACGTACCCTTATAGATCCCAACCACTGTGCTGCTACTGTACAATGCAGCGTTATGGACACAGCGGTAAAACACTGCCTTTACTGATCGTGTGCACGCATCCTTAGTGGTGTGAACATAATCAGGGCCGCATCGTCCATTGAACAGTGTGAGCCCTTTAACTCAGGCGGCAAGCTGGCAGGGGGAGTGGCTGTGCAGAAGGGGGCGGCACCATATCCATACAGCGTCTTCCTGCCCGACGGGCGCCGCCAGCTGCGGCAAGGCACAGCCTCTCCCCCTGCTGCATACACAGACACCGCCGGCGGCGGCGCAGATAGCAACCCCCCCACCCGGTCCTCACTTGCGGCTGCAGGGGCGTCGGTGCTAGCTACTGACACCCCCCCCCCCCGCTCCACACTGTGTGGCTCAGGCAGCAGGGGGCTGAGCTCTCGATTGACTAAACTTGTGTTTGCGGATTGAGCTGTAGATTGGATCAATATCATTCTGGGCCCCGTTTCATGGCTTGATGGCCTTTTGTTGTTTTTTTTCTTTGGGGGGACTTAGTAGCTCAGCCACACATACTGACAATTCTAGGGTTTGTTTTTTTTCAGTGCTCACCTTTATAGGATAAAAGATCTTTCTATTTTATTAGTTCAGACAATTAGACTATGCATGTAGCGATTGCTTCTTTGGGGAAAAGTGATTTAAAGGGAATCTGTCACCAGGTGCTTGCCATTTCATCTGTGAGCAGCATAATGTAGAGCAAGACCCCAAATCCAGCGATGTGTCACTAATGGTACCTTTACACGCCGCGACGGCAGGCTGGATACATCGCGCTACTTCACGTGCACGAGCACGCTCAAATGGCTACAAACGGTGAACGCATCTCCTTTACACGCCGCGACAAGGTGCGCTACGCCACGCTACATCTATAGCTAGCTACATCGCCGGGTGTCTCAAGTAGCCAGCTGTAGCTTAGCGTACCCGCTTCACACGCCGCCACCACAGGGTGAGTGGGAGCAACAAAGGCAGGACGTAAAACACAATAGGCGTGCCACAGTCCTGTACGCCGCGCCCAAACCACAACCATTGGCCAACACTACGGAGTTGTGATTGGGCACGACGGAAAGGGCGGATGGCCGAGACGTGACGTACCAGTGAGGGGAGTGAAGCACGGAATAAGCGGTTGTGACATGGCGGAGTGTGGCGAATGCATCTAAACCGATGGTAAAGCGTCACCCAGGAGCGGTGGCAAGTCATCTACCCAGTGTGCATAAAAGTAGCGGTGCCGGGGCTATGTGTACGTAGTACAAGTGTTTGCCCTGTCACGCACGATCAGCGCTTGTGACAGCGGCGTGTGTAGATAGCGGCGAGGTGTGTTTCTGCGACACACATGAGCGGCTTACAACACACATGTGCGTTCTCTGTGTACATTGTATGTATCTATCTCTGGCAACAGATGTGAATGTAGTGGAACTGCTCCGTAGCAAACCTGTGAAAGATCTGTGTGACAGTGTATTAGAAAACACCTGAGAAGAATATGTCCTGCATCAATGTGCTGTCTGCAGGTGACCCTCTGCCTAGAACAAAATAAAGGCTCATGTACGCACAATGGCCACAAACACTGTTAGCCAAAAGACTGGGAAAAAAACATGGCTACCCACACATATTGTCTGCACAATCCCAGCCAATAGGTGGATATGACATCCCAGGCCCCCCACCATAAACTTCATCACATTTCCCTCCTCCACCAAGTAAACAGGCTCACACATTTTTTTGGATCCAAAAAAGTATTTAATAAATCATAATCATTCATCGTGACCTTGGATTAAAAATTGTAACCAAAAATACATCCAATTAAAAACAACAAATAAAGTGCATGTCACAATCTGCCAACACATTGCAGAGAGAGCAAATTGAACCCAAATTGGAACCTGTGGAGCAGCAAAAAAAAATTCAAACAACATAAAATCACTAACTAACTAACTAAACATCATGCACATTAGGAAAAAAAAAACAAAAAAAAATGGTCAACACAAAAGAAAAGGGGTGCAGCCACCCTGCTGTCACCTCCATTGCAAAGTTAAATAAACCTCCCAGAACCAGCCAAACTACATGGCCTGGTCCTGCCAGCTCACTGCACCAGACCCATTGAAGTAGGAGCAGTAAGCGTCTCTACTGTCCCTGGCCTCCCGCCGAGTGCGGCCATGGCTCTGCGGCTTGAGTGGCACAATCACATGGCCCTCATCACGCCAAGACCCTGGACGGAGCTCCCCTGTAGTAGTGTCTGCATGATCTACATAACCTCCTGGCGTGTATGATGGCCTATCCCTACGACGCAGGAAGTTATGCAGCACACAGCAGGCCACCACTACCGCGTCAATAGACTCCGGTTTCATATGCATAGCCGTATGAAAAACCCGGAATCTATTCGCCATTATCCCAAACGCATTTTCAACTACACGGCGGGCCCGGGATAGCCGGTAGTTGAAAATGCGTCTCTCAGAAGTAAGGGCCCTCTGTGGATATGGCCGCAGTAGGTGCTCCTGAAGTGGGAATGCTTCATCCGCCACAAACGCAAAGTTGAGATGTTCGGTCGTGTGGTCATTTGAGGGTAAGTTTAGCCCACCATTCCCTAGTAGTGTTGCCAAGGAGCTTCGGGCAAACACACCCCCATCTGAGTTGCGACCGTTCATTCCAACATCCACGTAGAGGAACTCATAGTTGGCATCTACTACAGCCATGAGGATTATACTACAATACCCTTTGTAATTGAAAAACAAAGAGCCAGAGTTGGCAGGTTTGGTAATCCTCACGTGCTTACCATCCAATGCCCCGCCACAGTTGGGGAAGTTCCACCGGGTTTCAAACCCTCGGGCTACTTCCAGCCATTCTGTGGCTGTTTCTGGCATTTTCATGTAGGCTGGCTGCAGAGCTCTCCAGATGGCCCAACACGTTTCAGGGATCAGGCGGCTCAGCAGGGGCAGGGAGACGTGACATGTATGTGAGTGATGTCATGGACTGCCCTGTAGCCAGGAACCACAAAGTGATCGCCAACCGCTCAGCAGGTGATACTGATGGGCGCATTATAGTGTCCTGACGCGCTATCATTGGCCCTACACGCTCCAATAGGAAGGTGAAACAGTCCTCGGGCATACGGAGATAGTTTCGGTAATCATCAGGACAGTTAATCTCCAGCTCCCGCAACAGCTGCATGTGGCCCCGGGTTTCCCGCCTGAGAAGCCAATCACGGGTCCACAACCGCCGCTGTCTGCGCCTCATCAACCTTTCATACCGATCCTGATACCACATTTGCTCTTCCACCAACGCAAGAGCCACGATAACATTGCGGTCATGGATATTCTGCATCCTCAATATCAGCACCTGTAGATGAGAAACCACAACATGAGTAGGTAGAACAATATGTGCCAATGTCAGCAGGTTAAGCAAGCCACACCTATTTTTGAGGACACACTATAGCCAACTGGAGGGGAACTTGCGTCAGGCCCCGAAACACATCCCTGAAGCCAGGAAAGGCAAACACCCAGTAGTCACCCCAATCAAAATGGAAGACGCCCAATGATAATGGCCTCCTCTACATCAACTTCTATGGGAGTTTGTCAAAGTAAAACATCTGCACCTAGGTGAGTTAGAAAGGGACATGTGTCACCAATAATGTATGATAACAAATTTGCAGATGCCATAACACAGACCATAATGAAAATGTGGCCATTTCCTATTCTGGGAGGTAAAACAAACAATACGTACCCCGATAGGCTGGTCAAGTAAGCTTACAAGAAGCCAACAACTGAGCACATGAGTGAGGTTGGGTACCCATGGTTACATATGTTTTTGGTGGTGGCATTTGTCCGAACCATCTATGTTATGTCTTGAGTGCCACACCTCCAAGCCATGTCTCATCCTATCCCCGTTCGACCCAGTCTCCATTGGCCACAACCAGTATGCAGACATTGATCCAGGTGACAGGAGTAACACATTTCTGTCTACAGTCCTGCAGCCAATCTCCTGTATGGTGTCTGGAAACAAACACAGCAATGTATATGTTCAAATATTCATAAGCACCAAACCAAATGCCTACTCCAAGTCCACACAGTACACTATATCTTCCCCAGCAATACAGACCCCTATGCACTACGCTAAAACAGTGTCCTGCGGTCGCAAATAACAACAACATATGCACCCACACCCCGCCATTTCCATGTGTGTCCACAGATACTTACTTAATGGGTCTGGCCAGCAAGCGTAATGTTTGCCGGCATGCGGACCTTTTAAAGGGCCGGCAACCTATCACGATTCAGCGATCTCCACCAATTAGCGGAGGTTAATTGCGGCCCCAGGTGTCCCATTATGCTGTGCGTCATTGTGTCCGTTGTGATTGGTTTAGCGGACTATAAAGGCAGGCCAATGGCCACTACACCTTGTCCAGAGGTCCATGTGCATTGAGCTACTAGTGTCCTGCCTATCTTCTGTTGCTCTGACGGTAAGCCTCTTTAGCGGTTTCTATGAAAGTGCACGGGACGCTGATGCTTGTATTGGCGGCCGCTTAGGCATTGTGTGTATGGGCATCTTTGATACGGCCTTTAATTGTGGCCCTCTAATTAGACAGATGGGTCAGTTTTTCTAGTGTATGGTAATAGCCAGGTATAGCCTCAACTGGTATTGTGTGCGTATACATTTGGCCTTTGATGTAATTTGTGAGTCAAACATATAAAGTAGAGATTTAGAACTGTCAGGCACATCAGCATTTGATGCCTGCAATTATTGGTCCCTTCATTGCTGGGATTCTTGTTACCTCTGTTACAATTGTAGTCCCATGGATGGCCACACAACTACATGATGATGTGTTTGCACATTACATGTAGTATGTGCAGTCTTGGCACAAACCACGCCCTCCTTTCTCATCTGCTTAATGTTAACCATTTTGCTCAGTACAAAGGTAGTAGCTACCACACAATGTCTTTGCTCACATGTTGGCCTACAGGTTGGTACGCACACACCGTCTCCAGGTGTTGTTTTAATATGGACAGTGGGGTCTTAAATCAGGTTTCACACATGTTTAGGGGGCCACAGAGTACCTGACATGTGTAATTGTGTCACATATGTCTTTTACTTTGGACCGGTGTGACATTGTGCAAATGGCACACATAGGCCAAGTTGTAATAACAGTTATTGCTGCCTATAATGTACATATGAGAACCTTATGAGCATGTAAATAATGTTCACAAGGTTTTGACAGATCGATATGGCTTGTGTCGTGACGGTCTGGATTGGCTGTGTTTTGTCATCCCCAGATGCCGAGGTGTACTGTGGAATTTGAAACCCAGCTTCTCACGGAGTATCAGCGGCACGAATGTTTGTGGCGCAGCTCGCTGCCTCAATATAAAAACCAGGCAGCGAGGTCCGAGGCCTACAGGACTCTTGTGGCTCTAGCCAATCGCTTGGAGTCAAGGGTAGGCAAGAGTTGGGACCAGCATGCGGTGGCCTTAAAAATCAAAAACATGCGGCAGTCGTTCATGCGGGCTCACAATGACTACCTGCGCCGTCGCTCAGGAGCTGGAGCTGAGGAGGTACCATCACCTACCCTATGGTACTATCCCCTCTTCACCTTCATCCTGGGCGAGGGGAGCTCGCGTCGAACGACCACCAACCGCCCCGTTGCTGCGTCCCATGTAGGCCCGGATGAATCACCATCTGCGCCACAGGAGGTGGGTAATCGTGTTACAGTGTTGCCCCACAATGTTGCCTTCACATGTGTGGTTTGCCCAAACCAGAACTAGCACACTTTTGACACATTTTCGGCCTTGGTGTGGGAAACCTTTTTCTGTCTGTGAATCTGGCCTCCTTCCATGATTTTGGATTATATGAATTTAACGCAGAGAGCCGCATTCCAAAATAGCATTTCCACCAAATATCGGTACCGGAAAAATGACATGTGTAATGTTGTTTAAATTATTATTGGATTAAAATGAAAGAGGCACATAGTGCCATCTACTAAATTTTGCTGCCACACATGTGTGTTGGCTCTGGTGCAAGTGGGTTTTAGTTCTTTGAAGGTTTGATGGTTTGACATCATATTAGTATTACAAATGGGAAGGTGCCCAACTTCTGTGTTTGGCCAGCCCAGCCCCCAGTATCAAGGTGTTGTGGTGACATGTACTCATTGGGTTACGGCTCTCTGACTGACACCTAAATCTGTATTGTGCTGAGTACCTGGAATCGTAGAGGTGAGTGTCCAGGCGCAATACAGGTTTTGTTGTTGTAAAAGTTTGGTGGGTTGCTGTTTGTAGATTCCTTCCATATATTTTGTTAGTGCCTTTACTTTAGTGGGAGTGGTATATTGTGTCCTGTGTCCATGGTATGGTGTGGTCCTTGCCGTCACTAATGTTTTCTTTTGTTTCCTCTCCCCCCCCACAGGCCCCAGAAGAGGACGGCTCCATTGCGGAGCATTCTGTCGCTGATGATGCTCAGCCCATGACATCTGGGGCTGAGCAGGAGGGCGGGGCGAGTGATGTGGGTCCGGGCCCAGGGCCCAGCTCCAGGATCCGTCGTCGCCGACGTCCTGCACCACCAGAGACGGAGCTGGGCACCTGGGCCCGACGCGTGCTGTTGGATGAACAGCGGACCCACATCGACAGCAACGCCCTCTACATGAGCGACAGAATGCGAGGGATGGAGCCACTCCAGAAAAAGATCCTTCTGAGGGTCTTCAACAATGCCGCTGATGCTGCCGATGATGGGGCCCTTCAATGGGGCTGCCACGTCCCCCCCCCCATGCAACACACCTTGTGGCCCCTTTCCCCAGCTGCCCCATCTCGGCCCGTGAGAAGACCGGCCCCGCCACAGTCACCCCATCCCCCTCAACACGTCGTCGTCAAACCACACGTTCTCAGGCAGGTCAGGGCTGCCGTCAGAGGAGGGGGGATGCGGCATTGTCAGAGCCGACAGAGGATGATGAAGTTGGACACTAGTAGCCAATGCACCCAATTGGCACTCTGGACTTTTTCATGTGGAGGCACCTTTTTGTTTTTGCCTTATGTTTTTGTTAGACTTTTAAGCAGAATTGCTTCTTATGATTTGTTTATTATTTCCAAAATCTGATGTTATTAAATATTTGAACAAACTCAATTGTGTTTTTGTTTTGGGTTATGGCTTGGGGGGGCAGCCTGGGTGAATGGTGTTGTTCACAATATAGTTTGGGCCAAGACACACAATATGGGCCAATGGCCTCAGTGTAGGACGACCATAGGTTACTTTGTACTGTGGTAGGACATTGACAAAGAGCTGTAGTAATGTGTGTGAGATATTAACCTGTTGAACATTTGCCCCCCCATATTCTTGTTGTGACATGAGTGAGGCAAAGTAAAAATTACAAAGACATTTTATTTGCTACATACATGTGCGGAAGTCATTTGCCACAAAACACAGAATGCAGCTTTCTGATAGGTGTAGCCATCCCACACTCCTGATGGTCCCAATGTGGGACAGGATAGGTCCATAAGGTAAAGGGCTGGTTAATCCACACTACTGATGGTCCCAATGTGGGACAGGATAGGTCCATAAGGTAAAGGGCTGGTTAATCCACACTCCTGATGGTCCCAATGTGGGACAGGATAGGTCCATAAGGTAAAGGGCTGGTTAATCCACACTCCTGATGGTCCCAATGTGGGACAGGATAGGTCCATAAGGTAAAGGGCTGGTTAATCCACACTCCTGATGGTCCCAATGTGGGACAGGATAGGTCCATAAGGTAAAGGGCTGGTTAATCCACACTCCTGATGGTCCCAATGTGGGACAGGATAGGTCCATAAGGTAAAGGGCTGGTTAATCCACACTCCTGATGGTCCCAATGTGGGACAGGATAGGTGCAAGGGCCAAAGCCCTGGCCATCCCACAATCCCCTTTTGTGATAGTGGAACACTATAAGAAAAGAGCCCAACGGGGGCCAAAAATAACAAAAAAAAACAATCCACATCAAAAGCCTAACAGGCAACGTCTGTAAGTTCAAGGTCCAACTAGGACAACACATTTGGGGGTCAGGGGGGCAAATTTGTTTACGGGGGGTTCCATCTTAATGTTGGCCATCCTGATGTTGCAGGACGGTATCCACCATGTTAGACAGGCGGGTAAGATCCTGTATTCCCCGGTGTAGGGCCCGTTGCAGTCGGTGGGCAAACTGGTGGTGAGCCCTCACGACGTCCTCCATGGTGGGTACACCTGTATTGTGTGTGGGGAAAAAACATCATTACTTCAGAATCCTACCTCTGGTGTTTGTGTCAGGTTCACACAAGCAATATTGTCCTTACCCTCGGGCGCAACATCATCCTGACTATCAGGGGGTGATGGGGAGGCACTGACACTCCAGCCGGCAGCTCCAGCACGTTCTCCATCTGCAAGAGTGTGTGAAGGACATTATGTCAGAAATGCCTAGCTTTTCCATTTCCCAAGTAACAACAACAATGCTTACAGTGTTCGGCCCCTCTAATCAAACTGAAATCACTTACCGCCATAAACATCCAACGCAGCTGCATTTGGGGGTTGCGCCACAGCATCAGGTTGGCGACCAGGCGAGCCCACCTCTGCCTCCACCAACACAGGCTCATCAGGGTCCTCCTCCTCCTCATGCCCTGGTGAGGGGCTATTCCCTGGTGGGGATGGTGGCCCAGCTGGCTGTTGCCCCGGTGGTGTGTGGGCTCCAGCTGCCTCTTGTGGCGGTGGTGTGTGTGGCCCAGCTGCCTCTTGCGGCGGTGGGGTTGGTGGGCCACCTGCAGCCAGTTGTGGGGGAGCCTCATCGGCTGACACTTCCGCATCTGCAGATTATGAAACAATAATTGATGTGTCAGCATACTGTTTAGGCTCTGAGATGTCTTGACAGTTCAAGATTTGTTATATGTGTTTGGTGTTTTTCATATATGGGATGATCTCAGGTATTCTGTATAGCGTAGGTATGTGGCATGAGTGTGTTAATTGGTTGGAGGGCATGTAACACTGTGGAGTAATCTTGGGTGGCACATGAACATCAGTTGTAGGCAGATGTGTAGGCAGTCTATCTATAATGTGCGGGCTATATTGTCCCCCATTGCATGTCTGCCGGTGTCCATCTCACTATACCACGGATGTCTGTGAACCAATTGTTATGTTTTTGTTGTGCTTACATACAATACAAATCATGTGTGGCCCTCTTAAGTACTCACCGCGCAGGCTGGCAATCCTGGCCCGAATGTCTATTATGCGGCCTGGGCATTTGGACTTCAGGTCCGCGATCTTTTTCTGCACTGCTTTGGCGACCCTCTGCACCCCGAGTTTATTCAGCAGAGCACGCTGAATCCGCCGAATAGTGGCGCGATTACGCAGCCTGGGATGACGGTGGTGCCGGTGACCCCAATAGTCATACCGGTCACAGTAGTCTATGAGGATGAGCAGTTCAGCCATCCCCCACGTAGCAGCGCGGTGAACGGCCGCCATGACTGCAATGGTGTGTGCAGAGGAGGGGCTGGCACCTTGCAGGCTGAGTGAAAATGAAACTGTCGTAATTACGTCATTACGGCCACGTTCCGGGTCACGCACCCTTTGAACTAGTCCTACGCGCAGTGACACGGGCGAAGCACTTCTGCGGCACCTACTGTACAACACCCACAGAGCGATGCGTACAGCAAGCCTGTGCGCTGTGTACTGACTACTCGACTTCAATGCGGTGTCTGTATACGTGCATCAGTGTTTCAGTTGCGCGCAGACACTCAAGGGACACTTTTATGCGGCATCTGCAGTTCAATAAAAAGGCAGGCCGGCCCGTAACACATTGTTCACCGCTGTGTCCAGCATTCTTCATTATGTGTTTACAGGATGTGCACACTGTATATGAGAATCATGGGCCATTTGGTTTGGTTTCCCGTAAGTTGTGGGCCGCGTAATTGTACTAAGGTATGATCGTGCATACGGCGCGTATGTGTAGTGCTGAAGGGACAGCTCATCCAAGATGGAGGCCTGTGCGGCAAGGGCCAATCGGCACGCAGAAGCTTCCACCAATGATCGCACATGGGGCGCGGTAAGACGGAGCCGAGGTCACGCCTTAGCTACATTGCAGCTACAGCGCAGGGTGTCCAGAGTTCCCTTCCGTTGCTTCTTTACACGCCGATACAGCTCGCTACCATCGGCGATATAGCCATCTGTTTTCGAGCAGAGCCCATAAACAGATGTATCTGTCGCCGGCTGTAGCGTCGCGTCTTCAGACGCCGCTACGACGGGCTACATTGACGCTACAAGCTACATTTGTAGCCTGTAGCGGGCTGTATCCAGCCTGCCGTCGCGGCGTGTAAAGGTACCATAACTGAGCTGCTCACTGTTATTTTGATTAAAAAAAGATTTTCTCTGCTGCAGATTTCTCACTTATTTGAATTTGGAGATCTATAAACCCATCCACTTCACTGATTGGATGTGTATAACCCCACCCACACCACCAATTGGCTGTGTATAAACCCATCAACACCATTGATTGGCAATGTATAACCCCACCCACACCACTGATGGGCAGCTTTCTGTGTACCCTATAATAAATGGGGGCAGGATTATTCAAAGCTCATGAATATAGAGGACTACCTAGCAGCCAAGTAGTCTTCTAATGATGATCTCTTGCTGATTAAACAGTGATTTTAACAAAACTACACTGAGCAGCCCAGTAAGTGACACATTGCTGGAATCAGGATCTCTGGCCCAACATTATACTGCTCTCAGATTAGGTGGCAAAAACCTGGTGACAGATTCCCTTTAACCCCTTCATCCCCTGGGCAGTTTTATAGGGTTTTTTCCCTCCCCTTCTTCCAAGAGCCATAGCTTTTTTTTTATTTTTCCGTAAATATAGACATATGAGGGTTTGGTTTTCGCGGGACGAGTTTTACTTTTGAATGACATCATTCTTTTTGCCGTATAATGTACTGGAAAATGGGGGAGAAAAATTCCAAGTGTGATGAAATTGCAAAAAAAAAGTGAAATTCCACAATTGTTTTGGATTGTCTTATTCATCATGTTCACAAGATGGTAAAACTGACATGTCAGTATGATGCCCCAGGTCAGTAAAAGTTCGTAGATACTAAGCATACTTTTACTGTTATTATCTAAGTGGTGAAGAAAAATTCTGAAGTTTTTAAAGAAAAAGAATTGCACTTTTGCGCCATTTTCTGCGACCCATAGCTGGGGCTGTGCGACGGCTTATTTTTTGCATCTTCAGCTGACGTTTCTAATGATACCATTTTTGGGTAGACGCGCTGTTTTGACCGCCCATTATTGCATTTTATTGCACTGTTGCAGTGACCATTAAAACCTCCATAATTTTGGCCTTTGGACTTCTTTTCCATTATGTAGTTTACCGATCTGATGACTTAATTTTATATTAGATCAGGCGTTTCTGAATTCAGCAATATGAAATATGTGTATTTTTTATTTTGTAATAGTTTTATTTTCAATGGGGCTAAAGGGGGAGTGATTTGAATGTTATTTAAAAAAAATATTTTTCATTTTTTCTTTATTTTCCACTTTCTTTTTATTTTACTTTGCCCCTTAGGGCTCCTGAACAGAGCAGAGTCTGATGGCTCCTGCAGAGAGCCGTGATGATCCACAGCACAAATGATCAATTTCTGTGGTTGCAGGCGCTTGGTTGGCATTCACAGGAAGTGAATCACCACATAGATAGGGGTCCTCATCTCACCCCTCGCTATCATGGCAACACCAATGCCCCGTCATCGCATTGATGTGTGATAGCAGCAGGTAATAGCGCAATTCCTGCCTCGGCGTGTTAGATTACGCTGTCAGTGTTTGACAGCGCAATCTAATGGGTTAACAGCAGCAGGTAGATCAGTGATCTGTTAGCTGCACATGTGGGGCCCATGCGGTTTGGTCACTTCAGTGGTACTGCACCAATCCAATAGGTGTGGTATTATGCTTGCAGATAAGATGGGAAAGCCATGCTGAAATACACCAACACACACCCAACACCAATTCAAACTCCTGGCCAGGGAGATGCTGGGTGGAAAAGGCTCACTAATAGAGCATCTGCTGGCTGAAGGGAGGAGTAGGACTAGGGATTGCGAGGAGTGAGTTAGTGAGTAGTTACAGAAGGAGAACAGCATGGAAGGAAGATGGAGTGAGTTCTAGGGAAGTCAGGCAGCTGAGGGGACAGCAGGACCCATCCAGGAGGGTCGGCTGTGATCTCCATGCCTGATGACCCGAATCTACTGCTGGCTGAACGGCCGAGTAGAGGACCGAGCTGCATAGGTGTGCCGGCTCAAATTCAGTCTGGAATCTTCAGGACCAGCCGAGAAACCGGAGGCCACTGAACTTCACGTGCAGTGGCCACCACCGTGTACTCTCCCAGGCGAAGGGACTAGTGATGGGCGAATCCTAAATTACTCGGAATCGCTTGACTCTAGCGAGTCCGAGCCCAGGACTCGCTACTCGTTGCGAGTCTAGCGAGTCCAATGTTAATGAATGGGGAAGCGAGTAATAGCGAGTAGTGTGAGATTTACAACTCACAGATGTGTCGGAAGCTTCAGCCTGAAGCAATCCTAGTTTTGTCATTTATTTGCATTGCTCGTTTACTTTGTAAGTAATCGCTGACTCGCACAGATAAGAGTCCTGTCTTCTTTGTGTGCTGGCTCCAGGGTCCTAGAGCCCGCCTGCTGCCTGATGTAGCAGTGCTGAGATTGTTCTCAGTCTGGTCATTCCCTGTGTACAGACATGAATGTCTGTGCACAGAGATGATGTAGCAGAGCTGAGATTGTTCTCAGTCTGCTCATTCCCTGTGCATAGAGATCTATATCTATACACAGGGGATGTAGCAGAGAGGACATCGCGTTTTGGACTGCGTCGGACGGAAGAGGATTTTTTTAATTAAAGATGGAGACCCTAATGGCTTTTTTTTTTATTTCTAATAAAAAATTTTCTTTGTGTTGTGTTTTTTTTAAAACAATTTAATAGAAATTCATGGCGGTCATGTCTAATATTGGCGTGACCACCATAAATTTCGGGCTTAGGGCCAGCTGATAATACAAAGCTGGTATTAACCCCTTTATTACCCAGCGTGCTACCGCCACCAGGGCCGCTGGAAGAGCGGGGTTCAACGCCAGAGGATGGCGCTTCAATGAACGCGCCATCTTCTGGGGCGGCTGCGGGCTGCAATTTGCAGCGGGGGGTGCCCAGAAAGCTTGGGCATCCCTGCGCTGCGGATTCCAGCCCCCAGCTGCTTAGCTGTACCTGGCTAGACATAGAAATTGCGCGGAGCCCCACGCATTTTTTTTAAATTATTTCATGAAATTCTGAGATTCTGACTCTGAAATTCATGAAATAATAAAAAAAAAATGCGTGGGGCTCCGCGCAATTTCTATGTCTAGCCAGGTACAGCTAAGCAGCTGAGGGCTGGAATCCGCAGCGCAGGATGCCCAAGCTTTCTGGGCACCCCCCGCTGCAAATTGCAGCCCGCAGCCGCCCAGAAGATGGCGCGTTCATTGAAGCGCCATCCTCTGGTGCTGAACCCGCTCTTCCAGCGGCCTGGTGGCGGTAGCACGCTGGGTAATAAAGGGTTAATACCAGCTTTGTTATACAAGCTGGTATTAAGCCCGAGATTCTAATGTCAGGCCACGTTTGACCCAGCCACTAAGAATCTCCAATAAAGGGTTAAAAAACACAGAGAAAATTTTTTATTTGAAATAAAAAAAAAGCCATTAGGGACTCCATCTTTAATTAAAAAAATCCTCTTCCGTCCGACGTAGTCCAAAACGCGATGTCCTCTCTGCTACATGCACAGGGAATGAGCAGACTGAGAACAATCTCAGCACTGCTACATCAGGCAGCAGGCGGGCTCTAGGACCCTGGAGCTGCACAGAGAAGACAGCTGGACTCGGCTGGCAAAGAACAGCAGTTACTTTGCGAGTCTCCCTGCTATCACTGGCACAGTAGCCAGTGATGACTCGCACGAGTCTAATGCAAACAATGGCAATCCTAGTTTTGTCAGCGTTTCTGACAAAACTAGGATTGATATTGATTTGCATTGGACTCGTGCGAGTCATCACTGGGAAACTCGCCGAGTACCGAGTCCTGCGAGTCCCTTACTACTCGCCGAGTAACGAGTCCTAGCGAGTAGATTCGCCCATCCCTAGAAGGGACTACAGAGGGTCGAGAGGACTTGCAAGACAGTCGCTCGGAAGGGCCTGCAGTCGCCTCCTTCGGGACTTGTAGCACAATGACACCAGGAAGGAAGAAGAAAAGTGTCAGAGAGAACAGGGCAGCAGGGAAAGGCTTTATACTTTGTGTCTCAGCAGAGTGGACCCAGACTATTTGTGAGCTGGCCAAGCTGAAACCTTGAAAAACACAGTACCCTGGCTGGGTTGCCTATGGACTTGAATTGCAAGTAAAGGTGACTGGTAAGAACTACAACCCTTGTGTCCGTCCAACTCTTTCCTACACCCTGCATCAACCCTACTACCACCACCATCATCTACTCACCACCTGTACTATACCCCAGGGGCCCATTCCATCTGAGTGGAGTGTTCCATCAAGCTGCCACAACACCTATCTCCTGGGGACCACTACAAGCAAGGCAGGGCCAATCTGACTAGACACCTCAGATGGCGCCACAATAAACTTTTCCTCTTTAACTTTTCCCTTTATCAATGACCGGTTGCAACCACAACTTCCAGGGAATGCCACTGAGACATCCCCTGAACTGTTGAACCCTGGAGAGTTGAGTAGCCTGACCCCATGACCGCTGCACAGATATCAGCGGATCAGAACAGCCAACAGATGCTGAGAATGATGCGACCTGAGTGTGTGAACTCGCATCAATGGACAGGGCACGACCAAGAATGTATGTAAACCTGAATTAGCTGATGATCGCATGCTCAGGGTCTCAATAACCACCGCAATTGCACAAACATAGTTCTGATGTGCGCTTGCATGCAGACCAAGAAATGGGGTAGACAAGGGCGCAATGGGTCGAATCTCCCAAAATTAATTGAAAGCCAAATAATTGAACTGCTCACCTTGTACAGTTGTGAAACGCACAACTGGTATCAATGCCTGGTATCAGCTGCTGCAGGACCCCCACTCGAGGTGGTGAAAGTGCAGTAAATATGGCCAGGTATGGTCCCCGCTGCTGAGAATAAAAATGAAGGACGTCCAAGGTAAAAATGGATAGGTGTCTTTATTCCATGCCCTACACGTTTCAAGGCTGTCCCAGCCTCTTCCTCAGGAGAAAACCATCAATAATTATTGATTCCTCTCCTGAGGAAGAGGCTGGGAGGCCTTGAAACGCGTAGGGAATGGAATAAAGACACCTATCCATTTTTACCTTGGACGTCCTTCATTTTTATTCTCAGCAGCGTGGACCATATCTGTCCATGTTTGTATGCAGACCAGACACAGTGGCCTGAGTACAATACCTCCTCAATTACAGAGCAGAAAGAGGCAAAGTATCCGCAGCAGTTAGCGAGCCACAGCAAATTTTGACCAAATCCAAAGTCACACCCATTTACCAATTCTTTGTACCCGAGAAGGAGTAGATGTCAGAGAGGCGGTGGCAACGAGGGACATTCATTAGATGGCTGAGACTGCAGGATATAGACTCAAAGTGGGGGATAGTTGGGACTAGAGATTGTGGATCGATTCACGGAACTCTTGTCCAGGTCAGTGGTACCTGCTGGCTGGCCAGGAGGCTGAGAAGCTCTTACCTTTTGTTGTCCCCACTGCAGCTTTTGATTAGCCAGGGCTCGCATAACATCAAATGTGTGTCATGTTGCAGTTCAGCAGCGTCTGGAATGGACAGTGGGCGCAGTTATCATGAAATCACATCTGAATTGCTTGGACAGTTAAACAGCAGACTTTTTGTGCAAAAAACAAAAGCAGCATTTACAACTTAAATGTCCAAGCAGAGTGGATGTGATTTCATGAAACCTCTACATACTGTGCTTCTAAAAGCGCTGCTGAAATTTGAAGTTTTGGTGCTTTTTTTTCTCTGTAAGCTTCTATGTGGAGCATGGAAACCATATGTAAAAAAACACTGATATGCTTTGTGGCGTCCACACACGCCTAGGGGACTGTTTGGCCGCTCATTAGGCTCATGAAACCTCCTCGAGAATTGCTTGGTCACATAAACTGGGCAAACAACCGGGTCTTAAGGTAAAACAAAGTCCAGCAGTTTATTTACAGGCCTCATAAACTGCATACGGTACATAACGGTGTCTCTCCAGACTGTCCCAATGGCCAGGATGGCACACACACAGCAAGTCCCGGTTAGTCCATAATAGAGTTCACTGACCTTAGTCCATAAGAGGAGATGCTGCCTCTGCAGGATCACACTGCTCAGACCAGCTTCAAGCTCCCTGAGTCCAGGTTGATCCAGACTTTCCTTAGATCTCCTCACCTATTGTGGGCTCTAGAACCATGTCCTTCTGGTCACAAGGCTCCTATGCATCTCGTGGTTTAGGACCTTTTCTGACCTCACAGCCCATGTGACTAAGAGGGAGTCTGCTTATCTGTGTTCTGTCACACCCACAGGAGGATCCAGGTTAGACAGCCACTCCCCTGGCTTCCAACCTGCAGCCCCAACACATCTAATGCTGTACCAGAGCCCTGGAACTGCAAGTCCCAGCACCAACACTTGTGGGGCAGTCAAATGCTGCACCACAGCTTTTAAAGGAGTTGTCATAATCAAAGTACAGTTTAATTAATAGAGCTTGGAATAATAAGTTCTACAATTGGATGTTTAAAAAATGTTCCTGTGCTAAGATAATCTTATATATGTGTCCCCACCATGTACTGTGTAATAGCCGTGTCTGACCTTACATGGTCTGTTCATAGCACAGCTTCCGTGCTGTAATAATCTTATATATGTGCCCCTGCTATGTACTGTGTAATAGATGTGTCTGACCGTACAGGGACATGGTCTGATCATACCACGTCTCCTGTGCTGACATAATCCTATATATGTGCCCCTGCTATGTACTGTGTAATAGATGTGTCTGACCGTACAGGGACATGGTCTGATCATACCACAGCTCCTGTGCTGAGATAATCTTGTATTTGTCCCTGCTATGTACTGTGTAATGGCCATGTCTGACCATACAGGGACATGGTCTGATCATACCACATCTCCTGTGCTGAGATAATCTTCTATATGTGTCCCTGTTATATACTGTGTAATGGCTGTATCAGACTGTGCAGGGGCATCGTCTGATCAAACCACGTCTCCTGTGCTGAGATACTCTTAACGACTAATGACGAGTATACTAGTCATGAAAAGCTGTCAGTTCCCGCATCATGACGAGTATACTCGTCATGGCTTTGAACTGTCACTGCTTGTAAACAAACAGTGACAGTTCAATTCTAACAGCTGTCAGTGACAGCTGAGGGTCAGGGGAAGAGGTGTGGGCACCCCTGTTAACCCCTTAACCGCCCCCTCCCCAACCATACTTATCTGCCGGCGGGCTGCACCGCACCCGCCGGCCATGAACTAATGATCCAGCTCCCCCTGTGTCCTGTCCCCGCCCCCTGTGTCCAGAGCCCCCTGTGTCCTGTCCCCGTCCCCTGTGCAGCCCCTCCTGTGTCCTGTCCCCGTCCCCTGTGCAGCCCCTCCTGTGTCCTGTCCCCGTCCCCTGTGCAGCCCCTCCTGTGTCCTGTCCCCGCCCCCTGTGTCCAGAGCCCCCTGTGACCTGTAGCCCCCCCTGTGTCCAGAGCCCCTGTGTCCTGTACCCCGTCCCCTGTGCAGCCCCCCCTGTGTCCTGTGCATACCCGCCCTCCACCTTACTTAGATTGTCTGCCGGCGGGCTTATGCGCCCGCCGGCGAAGCTGCAGGGCCCCCTCCTCCCTGCTGGTCCCCAGCCCCCGGTCCCCAGCCCCCGGCCCCCAGCCCCACTCACCTATTCTGGCGGGCTGCACGCGCGGTGCACCCGCCCGCACCGTCGGCCTCCTCTGCAGTCGGTGTGGCCCCTCCTCTTCTCAGGGGCTCATCGCTGGGTAAGTATGAATGGATGGATGGATGGATGGATGGATGGGTGGATGGATGGATGGATGGGTGGATGGATAGATGGGATGGATGGATGGGTGGATGGATGGGTGAATGGATGGATGTGTGCGTGCGTGGATGTGCGTGCGTGGATGTGCGTGCTTGGATGTGCGTGCGTGGATGTGCGTGCGTGGATGTCAGCGTGCGTGCGTGGATGTGTGCATGGATGTCAGCGTGCATGAATGTCAGTGTGCGTGTGAATGTGCGTGCATGGATGTGCGTGTGTGAATGTGCGTGCGTAGATGTGTGCGTACGTGGATGATGGGTGCATAGGTACCATGATGCGTGGATGATGGGTGCAACAAGGGATCAAGTGTCCTCTTGTTATAGTCTCTGGGATCATAGTCATGGTGCACTGTATAACTAATCATTGTCATACAGTGCACCATAACTCTGACCCCTGAGACTGTAGGAAGAGGACACTTGATCCCTTGCTGCAGTCTCTGGATTGAGCAGAAGCGATCGAGCATCGTGGGACCTTCGTTGTGGACTACGTCGGAGGCGATCGAGCGTCATGGGACCTTCGTTGTGGACTACGTCGGATCTTTATAATAAAGATGGAGTCCGAATTTTGTTTGTGTTTTTTTTTCAAATAAAAAGATTTTTCTATGTGTGTATTTTCTGCCTATTTACCAGAGATTCCTAATGGCGGGTCTAACATTGGCCCTATATTATGAATCTCGGGCTTAGTGCCAGCTGCCAATAAAAAGCTGGCATTAACCCCTTTATTACCCAGTTTGCCACCGGCACCAGGGCAACTGGAAGAGCATGGGTACAGCGCCAGAAAATGGCGCTTCAATGAATGCGCCATTTTCTGGGGCGGCTGCGGGCTGCAATTCGCAGCATGGGGGGCCCAGAACGCTTGGGCCTTTCCATGCTGAGGATTCCAGCCCCCAGCTGCCAAGTTGTACCTGGCTGGGCCAAAAATATGGCGGAGCCCTACGTCATTTTTTTTTTCTAGAATTAGTTCTAGAAATAAAAAAAAATGGGCTTCGCTGTATTTTTGGTTGCAGCCAGGTACAACGAGGCAGCTGGGGATTGCTGGCAGTCTGTAGCTGCCAAGTTGTACCTGGCTGGACCAAAAATATGGCGGAGCCCTTCGTCATTTTTTTTTTCTAGAATTAGTTCTAGAAATAAAAAAAAATGGGCTTCGCTGTATTTTTGGTTGCAGCCAGGTACAACGAGGCAGCTGGGGGTTGCTGGCAGTCTGTAGCTGCCTAGTTGTACCTGGCTGGACCAAAAATATGGCGGAGCCCTACGTCATTTTTTTTTTTCTAGAATTAGTTCTAGAAATAAAAAAAATGGGCTTCGCTGTATTTTTGGTTGCAGCCAGGTACAACGAGGCAGCTGGGGGTTGCTGGCAGTCTGTAGCTGCCAAGTTGTACCAGGCTGGACCAAAAATATGGCGGAGCCCTATGTCATTTTTTTTTTTCTAGAATTAGTTCTAGAAATAAAAAAAAATGGGCTTCGCTGTATTTTTGGTTGCAGCCAGGTACAACGAGGCAGCTGGGGGTTGCTGGCAGTCTGTAGCTGCCAAGTTGTACCTGGCTGGACCAAAAATATGGCGGAGCCCCACATCACCTTTTTTTTTTCTAGAATTAGTTCTAGAAATAAAAAAAGGCCTTCGCTGTATTTGTAGCCAGCCATGTACAACTTGGTAGCTGGCTGACTGGAATCCTCAGCGTGGAGAGACTCAAATGTTGTGGGTCCCCCACGCTGCAAATTTCAACCCACAGCCACCCAAGAAAATAGCGCATTCATTAGAGGCGGCATTTTCTGGTGGTGTACCCCAACTCTACCAGTTGCCCTTGTGCTGGTGGCACACGGGTTCTCCATATGCGACATGGTGTCCGCTAACAATTTCAATAGAAAATTAGCTCCAATTATTAGCGGAAACCATGTCGGGTATGGAGAG
>JARQOC010000006.1:116039222-116056126 GCA_033576535.1 Allobates femoralis
CCATCCAGGGGGGTGGGCGTGATCTCCTGCCTGTGCCCCCGAATCTACTGCTGGCTTGAACGGCCCGAGTAGGAGGACCGAGCTGAAATAGGTGTGCCGGGCTCAAATTTCCCAGTCGGGGAATCTTTCAGGACCAAGCCAGAAACCGGGGGCCACTAAAACCATTTTCCCCAGTGGCCCCCCACCGGGGTACTCTCCCGGGGCCCGAAGGGACTAGTGATGGGCGAACCCAAAATTACCCCGGAATCGCTTGACTCTAGCGAGCCCGGCCCCCCAGGACTCGCTACTCGTTGCGAGTCAAAGCGAGCCCCAATGTTAATTAAAATTTGGGGAAGCAAATTTTTAATAGCGAGTAGTGTGAGAATTTTAACAACTCAAAAGATGTGTCGGAAGCTTCAGCCTGAAGAAATTTCCTAGTTTTTTCATTTTTTGCTTTGGGCTCGTTTCTTTGAAAGTAATCGCTGCTCGCACAGTTTAAGAGTCCTGCCCCCCTTCTTTGGGGTCCCGGGCCCCCAGGGTCCTAGAGCCCGCCTGCTCCCCTGATTTTAGCATGCTGAGTTTTTTCCCCTCGTCTGGTCATTCCCTGTGCCCAGACATGTGTTCTGTGCACAGAGATGATTTTAGCAGGCTAGATTGTTCTAAATTCTGCTCTTTTCCCTGTGCATGGGAGATCATATCTAAAACCAAAAGGGGAAATGTACCCAGAGGGGAACATCGCTTTTTGGGACTGCGTCGGAGGGGGAAGGGGTTTTTTTTTAATTAAAAAATGGAGACCCTAATGGCTTTTTTTTTTTTTTTCTAAAAAAAATTTTCTTTGTGTTGTGTTTTTTTTTAAAACAATTTAATAGAAATTCATGGCGGTCATGTCTAATTTTTGGGCCCCGTGACCACCAAAAATTTTCCCGGGTTTAAAGGGGCCAAAGCTGATAATACAAAGCTGGTTAAAAAAACCCCTTTATTCCCCATTTCTACCGCCACCGGGGGCCGCGGGAAAAGAGGGGGGTTAAACGCCAGAGGAGGGCCCTTCTTTGAACGCCCCATCTTCTGGGGGGGCTGCGGGCTCCCAATTTGCAGGGGGGGTTTGCCCAGAAAGCTTGGGAAATCCCTGCGCTGCGGATTCCAGCCCCCAGTTTGCTTAGCGGGGTACCTGGCTGGGACATAGAAATTTTTCGCGGACCCCCCACGCATTTTTTTTAAATTATTTCAAAGAAATTCCCGAATTCTGACTCTGAAATTCCCTGAAATAAAAAAAAAAAAATGCGTGGGGGTCCGCGCAATTTCTATGCTGCCAGGTTTCAGCTAAGCAGCTGAGGGCTGGGGAAAAAGCAGCGCAGGGATGCCCAAGCTTTCTGGGCACCCCCCCCCTGCAAAATTTCCCGCCCGCGCCGCCCCAGAAAATGGCCCCCTTTATTGAAGCGCCAAAACCTCTGGTGCTGAACCCCCCTCTTCCCCGCGGCCCGGTGGGGGTTTTGCACGCTGGGTAATAAAAAGGGGGTTTAAAACCCGCTTTGTTTATACCCCAAATGGGATTAAGCCCGAGATTCTTAAAAGTCAGGGCCCCGTTTGACCCCGCCACTAAGAATCTCCAATAAAGGGTTTAAAAAAAAACAGAGAAAATTTTTTTTTTTGAAATAAAAAAAAAAACCATTAGGGACCCCCCATCTTTTAAATTTAAAAAAAACCTCTTCCGTCCGACGTATCCAAAAACCCCGATGTCCTCTCTGCTACATGAACCCGGGAATTTAGCAGACTGAGAACAATCTCAGCACGCTAACCCCAGGCAGCAGGCGGGGTCTAGGGCCCTGGAGCGCACAGAGAAGACAGCTGGACCGGCTTTGGGAAAGAAAAAAAACAGTTACTTTGCAGTCTCCCGGGTATCACTGGCACGTAGCCAGTTTTATGACTCCCCACGAGTCTAATGCAAAACAATGGGAATCCTAGTTTTGGGCAGCGTTTCTGACAAAACTAGGATTGATATTGATTTGCATTGGACCTGCAGTATCACTGGGGAAAATTTGCCGAGTACCGAGTCCTGCGGGGTTCCCTTATAATCGCCGATTTTAAAAGTCCAGCGAGTAGATTCCGCCCAAAACCCTGAAGGGACTAAAAGAGGGGCGAGAAAGGGCTTTTCAAAAACAAATCCCCTGGAAGGGCCCCGCAGTCGCCTCCTTCGGGGCTTGTAGCACAATGACACCAGGAAGGAAGAAGAAAAGTGTCAGAGAGAACAGGGCAGCCCCGGGGAAAGGCTTTTTTCTTTTTTGGTTTTTTTACAGAGTGGACCCAACTTTTGGGAGTGGCCAAGCTGAAAACCCCTTTTTAAAAAACTTTCCCTGGCTGGGTTGCCTAAGGACTTGAATTGCAAGTAAAGGTGACTGGGAAAAAAAAACAACCCTTGTGTCCGTCCTGGGGACCCTACAAGCAAGGCAGGGCCATCTGACTAGACACCTCAGATGGCGCCACAATAAACTTTTCCTCTTTAATTTTCCCTTTATCAATGACCGGTTGCTACCAAAAACTTCCAGGGAATGCCACTGAGAATCCCCTGAACTGTTTTAACCCTGGAGAGTTGAGTAGCCTGACCCCATGACCGCTGCACAGATATCAGCGGATCAGAACAGCCAACAGATGTGAGAATTTATGCGACCCGAGTGTGTGAACTCGCATCAATGGACAGGGCACGACCAAGAATGTTGTAAACCTGAATTAGCTGATGATCGCATGCTGGGGTCTCAAAAAACCACCGCAATTGACAACATAGTTCTGTGTGCGCTTGCATGCGCCCAAAGAAATGGGGTAAAAACAAGGGGGCAATGGGTCGATCTCCCAAAATAATTGAAACCCCAAAAAATTGAAATGCCCCTTTTGTAATTTTGTAAAACCCCAAAACGGTATCAATCCCTGGTTCAGCTGTGCAGGACCCCACTCGAGGGGTGAAAATGCGTAAATAGGGCCCGGGTTGGTCCCGCTGCTGAGAATAAAAATGAGGACCCCAAGGGTAAAAAGGAAGGTGTCTTTTTCCCATCCCCTCACTTTTAAAGGGCTGCCCCGCTCTTCCTCAGGAGAAAACCACAATAATTTATTGTTCCTCTCCTGGGGAAGAGGTGGGGGCCTTGAAACGCGTGGGGAATGGAATAAAGACACCATCCTTTTTTCCCTTGGGACGCCCCTTAAATTTTTATTCTAGCAGCGGGGCCCAAAATTTCTGCCCATGTTTGTATGCAGCCAGACCAGGGGCCCTGAGTACAAAACCCCCTCATTACGGGCAAAAGAGGCAAAGTATCCGCGCAGTTAGGGGAGCCCAAGAAATTTGCCAAACCCAAAGTCACCCCCATTTCCCAATTCTTTGCCCCGGAAGGAGTAGATGTCAGAGAGGCATGGCAAGAGGGACATTCATTGAGGCTAGATGCAGGTATAGACTCAAATGGGGGTAGTTGGGACTAGAGTTTGTGGATCGATTCACGGAATCTTGTCCAGGTCGTGGTCCCTGCGGCTGGCCAGGAGGTGAGAAGTTTTCCTTTGTTGTCCCCACTGCGTTTTTTGTTAGCCGGGCTCCAAACATCAAATGTGTGTCTGTTGCAGTTCAGCGGTTTGGAATGGAATGGGCGCAGTTACATGAAATCCCATCTGAATTTTTGGGCAGTTAACAGCAGCTTTTTGTGCAAAAAAAAAGCAGCATTTACAACTTAAATGTCCAAGAAAGGTGGATGTGATTTCATGAAACCTCTCTACGTGCTTCAAAAAGCGCTGCTGAAATTTAAAGTTTTGGGCTTTTTTTTTCTTGTAAGTTTATGTGGAGCATGGAAAATATGTAAAAAAACACTGATATGCTTTGTGGCGCCCACACACGCCTGGGGGGACTTTTTTGGCCCGTCATTAGGCTCAAAAAACCTCCTGAGAATTGTTGGGTCACATAAACGGGGCAAACCCGGGGTTTTAAAGGTAAAAAAAAGTCCAGCAGTTTTTTTACAGGCCTCATAAACTGCATAGGGTACATAAGGTGTTTTCCCCCAGACGGGCCCCAAATTGGGCCGGAGGGCAAAACACACAGGAATCCGGTTTTAGCCCCAAAATAAAATCACTGATTAGAAAAAGAGGGTGTGTTGCGGATCACCTGCCAGCCCGTTTCAAGCCCCTGAGTGGTTGACCCAGACTTTTAGATCTCCTCACAAAATTTGGGTCAGAACCGCCTTCTGGTCACAACCCCATGCATCTCGGGTTTAGGACCTTTTTGCCCTCACAGCCCATGTGATAAGGGGAGTTGCTTATCTGTGTTTGTACCCCCACAGGGGACCCAGGTTAGACACCCCCCCGGGGTTTCCCAACCTGCACCCCCAACACATCTATGCTGTCCCCAACCCCGGGAAATGCAAGTCCCGAAAAAATTTGTGGGGCAGTAAAACGCTGCACCACAGTTTTAAAAGGAGTTGTCATAATCAAAGTACAGTTTAATTAAAAGAGTTGGGAATAAAAAAGTTTAAAATTTGGGTGTTTAAAAAATGTTCCTGTGCTAAGTAATTTTTATAATGTGTCCCCACCATGTACGTGTAATCCGTTTTTGACCTTACATGGTTGTTCAAGCACAGCTTCCGTGCTGTAATAATTTATTAGTCCCCTGCTATGTACTGTGTAATAGATGTTTTTGACCGTACAGGGCATGGTCGATCATACACGCCCCTTTGGGCTGACATAACCTATATTTGTGCCCTGCTATGTACTGTGTAATAGGGGGTCGGGGACCGACAGGGACATGGTCTGTATACCCACGCCCTGTGCTGAGATAATCTTGTTTTTTGCCCCTCATGTACGTGAAATGGCATGTCTGACCTACAGGGACTGGTTGATCAAACCCCCCTTCCTGTGTGAGTAATCTTCTATAGTGCCCCTTTTTATATGTGAAAATGGCTGTATCGGACTGTGGGGGGGCATCGTCTGATAAAACCCATTTCCCTGTGCTGAGTTTATTTTTAAGACTAATGACGATTATACTCTCATGAAAAGCTGTCAGTTCCGCTCATGAGGGTATACTGTCTGGTTTGAACTGCCTGCTTGAAAAAAAACAGTGACAGTTAATTCTAACACTGTCGTGCAGCTGAGGGCGGGGGGAAGAGGGTGGGGCCCCCCTGTTAACCCCAAACCGCCCCCCCCCAAACCTACTTACTCCCGGCGGGTTTCCCCGCCCCCCCGGGCCTAAAACCCTAATGCCCACCCCCCCTGTGCCCGTCCCCGCCCCCTGTGTCCGAGCCCCCTGTGTCCTGTCCCCTTGTGCACCCCTCCTGTGTCCTGCCCCCGTCCCTGTGCACCCCCCTCTGTGTCCTGTCCCGTCCCTTGCCCCCCTTTTTGGGTCCTTTTCCCCCCCCCCCTGTGTCCAGGGGCCCCCGTGCCTGTGCCCCCCTGTGTCCAAACCCCCATGTGTCCTGCCCCGTCCCCTTGAGCCCCCCCTGGCCCTGTGCTCCCCGCCTCCATTTTAAAATTTAAATTGTCGCCGGCGGGCTTATGCCCCCCGGGCAAAAGGTGCGGGGCCCCCTCCTCCTCCCTGTGGTCCCCCGCCCCCCGGCCCCCAGCCCCCCGGCCCCCCGCCCCCCTCCCTATTCTGGCGGGCTGCCGCGCGGTGCACCCCCCGCACCGTCGGCCCCCTCTGCAGTCCGGGGGGCCCCCCCTTCTCAGGGGTCCCTCGCTGGGTAAATATGAATGAATGGATGGTGGGTGGAGGAGGGGGATGGGTGGATTGGGTGGATGGTGGATGGGTGGATGGGAAAATGGGTGGTGGATGGATGGGTGGGGTGGGGTGGGTAATGGAGGAGTGTGGTGCGTGGATGTGCGTGCGTGGTGTGGTGCTTGGTTTTGCGGCGGATGGCGTGCGGTGTGTCAGGGCGTGCGTGGATGGTGCATGGATGTCAGGTGTGAAAGTCGGGGGTTTAATGGCGTGCATGGGTGTGCGTGTGTGTGTGGTGGTGATGTGTGCGACCGTGGGTGATGGGGGCATAGGTACCATGATGGTGGAGATGGGTGCAAAAAAGGGGTCAGTGTTTTTGTTTTCTCTGGGATCTAGTCATGGTGCCCTGAAACAACATTTTCATACATGCCCCCAAAACTCTGACCCCTGGACTGTGGGGGAGGAACTTGTCCCTTTTCTGCGTCTCTGGATTGGCAGAACGATCGAGCTCGTGGGCCTTCGTTGTGGACTACGTCGGAGGCGGGATGAGGTCATGGGGCCTTCGTTGGGATGTCGGGTCTTTATAATAAAGATGGGGTCGAATTTTGTTTTTGTTTTTTTTTCAAATAAAAAGATTTTTCTTGTGTGATTTTCTTATTTAACCCGAGTTCCTAAAGGGGGTTAACATTGGCCCCCATATTATGAAACTCGGGTTAGTGCAGCTGCCAAAAAAAAGCTCATTAACCCTTTATTACCAATTTGCCCCGGGCCCCGGGGAACTGGGAAAAGCATGGGTACGCGCCAGAAAAAGGCGCTTCATGAATGCGCCATTTTCTGGGGGCGGGGTGCGGGCGCAATTCGCACATGGGGGGCCCAGAACGCTTGGGGCCCTTTCCCTGCTGAGGATTCAGCCCCAGCTGCCCAAATTGTACCTGGGGGCCAAAAAAAATGGCGGAGCCCTAGCCTTTTTTTTTTCTGAATTAGTTCTAGAAATAAAAAAAAAATGGGCTTCGCTGTTTTTTGGTTGCAGCCCGGTACAACGAGGGAGTGGGGATTGGGCGTTGTGCTGCCAAGTTGTACCTGGTGGACCAAAAATATGGCGGGCCCCTTTGTCATTTTTTTTTTTTGAATTAGTTTTTGAAATAAAAAAAAAGGGGGTTTGCTTTTTTTGGTTGCAGCCCGGTAAAAACGAGGCAGGGGGGTTGCTGGGAGTCTGTAGTGCCCAGTTTTACTGGGGACCAAAAAATATGGCGGGCCCCAGTCATTTTTTTTTTTTTAGAAATTTGTTCTAAAATTAAAAAAAAATGGGTTTGCTGTATTTTTGGTTGCAGCCAGGTACAAAGAGGAGCGGGGGTTGCTGGCAGTTTTAGCTGCCCAAATTTACCAGGTGGACCAAAAATATGGCGGAGCCCTATGTCTTTTTTTTTTTAGAATTAGTTCTAGAAATAAAAAAAAATGGGCTTCGCTGTATTTTTTTTTTTCAGCCAGGTAAAACGAGGGCTGGGGGTTGCTGGGAGTCTGTAGCGCCCAAATTTCCCGGTGGCCCAAAAAAATGGGGAGCCCCCCTCACCTTTTTTTTTTTTAGAATTGTTCTAGAAAAAAAAAAGGCCTTCGCGTATTTTTTAGCCGCCCCTGACAACTTGGGGCTGGCTGAGGAATCTCAGCGGGAGAGACTCAAATGTTGTGGGTCCCCCACGCGCAAATTTCAACCCACAGCCACCCCAAAAAAATAGCGCATTTTATTAGAGGGGGGATTTTCTGGTGGTGTACCCCAACTCTACCGTTGCCCTTGTGCTGGGGGGCACACGGGTTTTCCCCTATGCGACATGGTGTCCGCTAAAAATTTCAATAGAAAATTAGCTCCCAATTTTTAGCGGGGAAAAACCCTGTCGGGTATGGGGAGCCCCCCCTTGGCCTGAAAAATTGGAGCTCCCCCCCAAAATACCCCCTTTTTTGGGAAAATAACCCCCGAAGGGGGAAGTATCTAGATGTATAGTAAACACTTTAAAACCCCGATGCTTCACAAATTACCATAAAAATGAAAAGCACTTTTTTTTTCCCCAAAAAGTTTCTTTTTTCTTTTCGGTCAATTGTGAAACACCCGGGGGTTCAAAAGGGTCACTATGCATTAGATAGTTCCTTGGGTGGTTATTTCCCAAAAAGGGGTTTTGGGGGGAGCTCCCTGTTTAGGCACATAGGGGCTCTTCATATCCCACAAAGGGGTCCCCTAACAATTCCCTTGTTAGTGGGCCCTGTTGCGTTGGAGGGTCCCCGGTTCTCCCCATTTGAGCTCCCCCCAAAGTGACCCCCTTTGGAAACTAGACCCCCAAAGGATTTTAAACGATGCATAGTGAGATTTGGGCCCCCGATGCTTCACAAATTGATCCTTATAATGAAAAAGAAAATTTTTTGTGGAAAAAAATGCTTTTTCATTTTTACGGATGAATTTCTGAAGATATTGGGTTCAAAGTGCTCACTATGCATCTAGATACGTTCCTTCGGGGGCCTAGTTTCCAAAATGGGGTCACTTGTGGGGAGCTCTAATGTGGAGATACACAGGCCCCTCCAAACGCGACATGGTGTCCGCTAAAATTTGAGCTCATTTTCCATTCAAATTGTTAGCGGACACCATGTCGCGTATGGAGGGTCCCCGTGTGTCTCCCCCATTGGAGCTCCCCACAAATGACCCATTTTGGAAACTAGACCCCTAAGGAAGGTATCTAGATGCATAGTGAGCACTTTGAACCCCCAGATGCTTCACAAATTCATCCAAAAAAATTAAAAAAAACACTTTTTTTTCAAAAAAAAATTTTTTTTTCCCTACATTTTTTTAGTTTCACAGGGGGCAAGGGATAAAAACATCCCAAAAATTTGTTGGCATTTCTCCTGAGTACCCGATACCTTTATAGGGTGGTCATAAACCATGTTTGGGCGCACGGCGGGCTCAGAAGTGAAGGAGCGCCATTTCACTTTTTGAAACGGGAAAATTGGCTCTAAAATTCAAATTGCGCCCCTTTCCCCTTTTCTCAGTCCTCGCCGTGCGCCCAAACAGTGGTTTATGCCATATATGAGGTATCGGTGTATCGGAGAATTGCCCAACAAATTTTAGGATGCATTTTATCCTGTTGCCATGTGAAAATGAAAAAATTGAGGCTAAAAAGAACTTTTTTGTTACAAAAATTAAAATGTCCATTTTTTCCTTCAACTTTATTTTAGTTCTTGAAGCACCTAAGGGTTAATAATCTTTTGAATATAGTTTTGAGTAGCTTGAGGGGTGCAGTTTTTGGAATGGTGTCACTTTTGGGTGTTTTCGTCATGTACCACCCCTCAAAGGGATTCAAATGTGATGGGGGTCACTAAAAAATTGGTTTTGAAATTTTGTGGAAAAATGAATAATTGCTGATGAACTTTGAACCCCTTATAACAGGGGTGGGGAAACCTTTACTCTGCAAAGGGGCCCTTTGGGAAAATTTTGATATCATTCGCGGGCCGTATAAAAAATTTCGGGCCGGGCGTTTCCCCACCCCTGACATAGGGGCTACAGCATATGCTCACATAGGAGACATGGGGGTACAGCATATACATCACATTGAAGACATAGGGGGCTACAGCATATACATGACATAGGGGACATGGGGCTACAGAAAATACATGACATAGGAGACATGGGGCTACAGCATATACATGAATAGGAGACATGGGGCTACAGCATATACATGACATGGAGACATGGGGCTACAGCATATACATGACATAGGAGACATGGGCTACAGCATATACAAACACATAGGAGACATAGGGGGCTACAGCATATACATCAATAGGAGACATAGGGGGCTACAGCATTATACATCACATAGGATACTGGGGGCTACAGCATACAATCACATAGGATACATGGGGGCTACAGCATACAATCACAAAGGATACATGGGGGCTACAGCATATACACTGCAGCACTGGGGGAGTATATAGATAATTGGGGGCATTACAGCCCGGGGGGATTAAATACATCACTAGGGGGTATGTACATCACTGAGAGGTATACACAGCATTGGGGAAAAAATACATCATGGAGGATAATTAAGCCCGGGTGGTAAAAAAACAGCATGGCGGAGAAAATACATCACTGGGGTTAAATACATCCCCTGGGGGGTGAAAACACCAACTGGGGTATATACACAGCACTGGGTCGTATATACAGCACACTGGGGGAGTATAGATAGCCCCGGGAGGTATGTAGAACCCTGGGGGGGATATACAGCACTAAAGAAGTATACAGAGCATGGGGGGTATATACAGACCACTGGGGGGTATACAGGGCACTGGGGGGGTATATACAGACCAGGGGGTATACAGGGCCCTGGGGGTATATACAGTACATGGGGCTACACAGAGCACTGGGGAGTATACTGAAAACTGGGGGAAATACACAGAGCACTGGGGGGGTATACAAAGCACTGGGTGGTACACAGAGTACTAGGGGGTAATACAGAGCATTGGGGGAGTACACAGAGCACTAAGGGAATATATACAGCACTGGATGGGAAAATATAGAACTGGGGGTACACAGAGCACTGAGCAGCTGTATATGAGCCTGGGGGGGGGAAAGGGGAACAGATGTGTGCAGAAAACAACCAGTTTTTTATCTCCCTCTTGAATGTTCTGCTGCATCGTCACCTTTTTGCTTATCTTCTTGCTGCTGACACGTTCCTCCCCGCAGCCCGGGAACTTTTTTAATTGAAAGCTGATGTTTTTTTTTCTTTTCTGATTCCCCTAACCTTGTACTGACCTGGGAGGGGGAGGACATCAAAAACACAACCACCCGATGCCGGCAGGAGCTGATTTATAGCTCAGGGGGAGCTGCAGAGCACAGTGGAGCGCAGCCCCTTTCTCTTACACAGAACTCTCATTCCCTTTGCTCTGCTGCACGTCGGACATTAATATCGCGCGCACCTCTGAAGAATTAAAGGGCCCGCGTAAAAAAAAAAAAACAGTCAGGTAGAGTGGCACGGGCCGCATCGAGACTGGCGGGCCGGATGTGGCCCGGGGGCCGGACGTTCCCCACCCCTGCCTTATAACGTCCTACAAATTTTTTTTTTTTTTTTTTCCCAAAAATTGTGCTGATGTGAAGTAGACATGTGGGAAATGTGATTTTTTAACTATTTTGTGGCACATAATGCTTGGTTTTAGCAGAATAAAAATTAAAAATATGAAAATTGCAAAATTTTCAAAATTTTTGCCAAATTTTTTATTTTTTCACAAATAAACGAAAAAATTATCGACCTAAATTTAATACTAACATGAACCCCCAATATGTCACGAAAAAAACAATCTCATAATCGCTAGGATCCGTTGAAGCGTTCCAGAGATATTACCTCATAAAGGGAGAGTGGTCAGAATTACAAAAAATGGTTTTGGTCATTAAGCTGCAAAGTGACTCGGTCCTTAAGGGGTTAATTATGTGATCCTACTATACTGTGTAATGGATGTGTCTGACTGTACAGGGACATGGTCTGATCATACCGATAACCTTAGCAGGGCAGGAAGGAAAACAATAAAAAGATATTACAGCACAGAACTGCAAATAAGTTTTATCCTAGGTAAAAACATATGTATAAACCTGCGGGAAAGGGGTTTAGCACCTGTGATCCCATGTAGTCCTGGCGTAACTCCTTTGCCTCCGCTATTGTGCAGGAACTGTGGTGTGTTCAGCCATTTGTAGCAGTTATCTCCCACAGAAACATAATATTATATATATATATTTTTTAAAATATAATATGTACATATATATAATGGACAGCAGCACTCCTACATAAATAAAAAAATTGGGTGGATTTTATTCCCAGGACCGCAACGTTTTGGCTTGGTTTGAAGCCTTTCTCAAGCAGTACAGTCTGGCATGAAGTGAACACTTGGGCCAGCTGCACACCACGGTTTTTGGAATACGGGGCTGTTCAGTGTGAACTGGACACCCCCAGATCTGATTTTGAAATTGTATCCCTTTTGGGGGCCCAATGGCAGTGATTTGCCCCCCCGGTTTTGTGCTGTCCGGGAGGATCCTGTTCTTTTGTTTTTTGCCCGGACACAAAATTGGAGCTTGCAGATTTTTGTGTCCAGGGCAAAAATCGGACAAAATCTTTACCCCTCACGGACCCCGTGCGATCCGGCGGCTTCCTAACATGGGAGTCTATAGGTGCTGAATCGCAACGGATTCGCCAAAAAATCATTCCCGAAGGGCCGGGTGCTGAATGAGCGACAGCTCTGAAAATTCAAGCCGCGCTTGTTCAGCACCTGTACCTCACAGCTCAAAGGACAGCGGATGAAATTTCAGCACCGGTGGCCCTGGTGACGCTCAAAAAAGTGGTTTAGTAAAAATAAAAGAAGATAGGTGGATTTAATATACCAGCCAACGCAGACAATCCTGATAGATCAACAATGCCAAAATGCTTACAGACCAGGACGGATATGATTCACGGAATTTGGAGTTGCGAAAAGTCCGACTCTACTGGGAAATGATAAGTACTCTGCTGACACGTATTTGCAATATAAAATTTAAAGAATGTCAAGTTTTGGATTTTTCAAGATTTACCAGAAGAGGTGGGGTCGAAAAAAGGAAACATTTACCCCATGTGATAATAAATTTCTGGGCCAAAAAGTTAATACAATCATTGGCTCCGATCAGATCTCCCCAAAGGGGAGGAAGTGATTAATGGGCTTCGTCATGCTTTAGAGATAGATAAAAGGGGGTTTAAAGACAAGGAAAAGCTGACACCTGCTTTCATGTCAAAATGGGGATGTTTTGTGGCTTCCATGATGACAGCAGATGAGGGAGGTGATTTTATGACCTCATTCAAACATACATCTTGGTACTTACTGAAAGACATAGAGGGATCCTTAGGAAAATTGAGAGCCCAAATAATTCGAGGGAACTATTAGATTGAAAACGAGAAGCAATACGAGATAACATAGGTTGATAAGATACAAATTATATAGGTTGTAATACTTGATGGGAGATAGGGATATTATGCCTAACTTTAATCTATACTCAGGAAATATTATGTATGTATTTCTAACTCTTTAAGAACATTTCTTATTGAAGTATGTTTGCTTAAAATGTTTCGTGCACTGTAAAAATGAAAATTTTCAAATAAAAAGGATATTTAAAAAAAAAAAAAAAAAAAAAAAAAAAAAAAAAGAAAAGAAAAAAATGAAAATGTTCGTGACGCCACCTCAGTGTCTGGTGTTGACACCGACGCTGCTGCAGACATCTGGGGAGATGGGTAGGCAGCCAGATGATGTCGCTCCCAGCAGGCCGGCGGAGTCCCGGGCAGTAAAGTACCTGTTGTCGTAGTAGAAATAAAACACAGGAGACCTTCTAGCTCTGCACGGGTCTTTACTGGTGACTTTCCAGCAGTTCACAAGGTACACAGTCATGGGTAGCTGGCCGGGGAGTCACCAAAGGATGCAAAGTCTCTTTGAGGCCTTCAACGATGTTCCTTCAGGTTTCAACCTTGTCCTTCTCACACTGCACTCTCCTAACATCCGTGCGCGGCCCTGCAGCACGGAGCCCTCTTTCTACCAGGCCCACGGGTCTGCTAGAGGTTACCCTTCTTTCTCTAAGGTGCTCAAACCCTGGACTGGGATCCTGGTGGGGACATGCCACTTGATCGGGTTGCAGCTATATGAAAGGCCTACGACCCTCCACTTTGGCGGGCTCAGGGATAGACACCTGCACCACTCTTGGAGCCAGTCTCCGATTTCGACTGGGTTCCCTCTGGACCGGTTATCAGGACGGTCCGGCTCCAGGCTTGCTCAAGCCAGGGATCCCCCTTCTGTCTGGGCTGCCTTCCTTTACAGGCACCCTCCACTTCAGTCTCCTCACGACTGACAAACTGCCACTCCTTCCTGCTCTTCTTACTACACTAAGCTCCTCCCACCATAACCAATTACCCTGGTAACGGGTTTATCCAATTGGTCCCTAGCTCTAAGTGCATGAATGCGGGGATGAGTGCCTCAGGTTTAACATTACCATCCTCTGGTGACTGGGATACCACACACACTTATCTGGGTGCTGTACCCTTCTGTGGCGCAGTGACCAGTGGGGGCACCACAAATACAACCATGCCAAGGCACATAGCATTATAAGGGGCCCAAAGAATACTCTCCCCATATGCCAGCCTATATGTTGCACACCTGATAATCCTCACTATATTATACTCTAAATGACTGGACTGTACAGCATGAAATATAGTCTGCTTCTTTTTATTATTCTAATAATTACTCAGCCTAATGAAACACAAGTTTTTTAATGCTGGAAGAGTCAACATCAATCCCAAAACATGCACTGTAACGGAAAATCACAAAGCCACCCATCAAGAAACCTGGTCCGTCGTCCCAAATCCAAAGTGTCTGTGACATATGTCTGTGTGTTGTCTCCCAAGGAACCCAAATCAGATCAGATCAATTTATCCCCAAAACTGTGACCCCTTCTGTAGGCAAAAAAGTGGAGGAGATTTGAATTCCTTTATGGCTGGTAAGCATTTAGAAAGCATACCCCAAATGTTTCTTGATAATACCTGCAATTTCCCCACTTTCACTATACTCCCTGACCGAAAGTTATGTCACTTATCCATGTTATGTAAATAAAAGCTTATAACCTGATGTTAAATTCATCCATTGGTTGTATAAATTGATCTTTTGAAAGCTGAAACCCTCCAAAATTTGGTTTACATTAAGAAAATAAATTGGCATCAATGCTGAAATATTGATTATTTAATGAACACAGAATGGACAGATTTTAGCAAGACAAAAGTTTTGTCGCCTGGTCATACAATGCACGCAATCTAGTTTACATTCTCACCTGTGCTCAGTAAATGATCGGTTAATTAGTGGGTGTGTCTAAAAAGAAACCCAGCACCCAGACCTTATTATACAAAGATTTGAATAGACTGGAGATGTTTTTGAAAAGCCCAGGTCTGGCAGACCCCACAACACAGCTGCTCAGGAGGAACGTTTGTTGGTTTAGAAAATCCAAAGCAAGCCCTCTTCCACTGCAGCAGAGCTCCAACAGGCAATGGTCACCTCAAGTCCCTGTGTCGACTCGAACAGTTTTTAGGATTCTGTTGCGAAATGGCCTCCATGGTCACAAGACACTCTCTATTTGGCTCCACTATGTAAGTTTTCAAAGTGTATTATTCTCAGGGTACATGGGGGTCAAGGGCTGGGGGACCCGTTGCTGAATGCAGCAGACATGCTGCATTTCAGTGCTGTAATTAGATCACCATGTATGGTTGGTGACAGGTCCACTTTAAAATATCAAGAAGTATTAATAACTCTTTGTTCCAAATAATAAAAGGGATCAAATTCTGCAGCAGGATGGTGCTCCATCTCATACATCCATCTCTACAACGAAGTTCCTCCAGACAAAAAAGATCAAGGTGCTCAAGGACTGGCCAGCCCAGTCTCCAGACATGAACATCATTAAGCATGTTTAGGGTAGGATGAAAGAGGAATCTTGGAAGACAAATCCAAAGAATCTAGATGAACTCTGGGAGGCATGTAAGACTGCATTCTTTGCTATTCTGACGACTTCATCAATAAATTGTATGAACCATTGTTGAACCGCATGGATGCAGTCCTTCAAGCTCATGAAAGTCACACAAAATATTAAATATTGACTCTAATAGCACCACAACTTCATTCACCAATGTTATGCAACATATATTTGTATTTTTAAGTGAATTTTTTGTTTGAAAAACACATTACTTTCTGTGGGCGACAAAACTTTTGTCTTGCCAAAATCTGACCATTCTGGTGTTCATTAAATGATCAATATTTCAGCATTGATGCCAATTTATTTTCTTAACCTAAACCACATTTCGGAGGGTTTCAGCTTTCAAAAGAGTAATTTTATACAACAAAATGGATGAATTGAACGTCAGGTTATAAGCTTTTATTTACTTAACATGGATAAGTGACATAACTTCTGTCAGGTACCGTATTTTTCCTTTTATAAGAGCACTTTTTTTCCTCCAAGTTTTGGAGGAAAGTGGGGGTGCGTCTTATAAAAGGAATATAACATTCTAGCATCCTCAGTTGCTTGGGAGGGGGGGACAGCAGTGATGTGGGGACAGAAGTGACAGGGAATGGTCCCTGTGAAGAATCAGGCGGCAGGAGCACCACGTGTCCCCGGCTCACTAAGTAATTAAATATTCACTTCACTTGCTCCCAGTCTCCACCCACCTCTCTGCACTGAAGACAGCGAGGAGAGGTGAGAGCACGGGGAGCAGGAGAAGCTGCTTTGCCGGCACACATGGTCTCTCTCCAGCTTCCTGCGTGGTGGGGGGACTGTGTGCTGGAAGATAGTGAGAATGGAGGAGCGGGGCACAGCTGCTGTAATGAATCAGCATGAGCTTTGTGCTGATTCACTGCCATGTAGTCAGGGGCAGAGCAGGGAGATCGGTACCTTATCACAGTGTGGTGCCTCCCTCCCTTGCTCTCTGTAATGTGTCCTGTGAGCCCTGCACAGTGCAGAAATCCCGGAAGCTCGGTCTGCGTTGAGGAGCTTCTGTGTATGGGGAGCAGGGCTGGAGCCTGCATAACCCGTGTACAGCTCCTGTATCTACATCCGCATCTACAGGTCAAGCTCTGCTGTGGTGACTTGTAATTAGGAGACAGGGCTGGAGCATTATATTTCAGCACAGTGTATAGACCCCCTTCCTGGCCCTCCCCCCATACATACATCACTCAGAACTTGATCTGCAGACTATCGCCACTTCTTTGGTTTCAGCAGGGTGATGGCAAAGCAGGATACATTAAAGTGAGTGCACATGTATATGTAAAATAACCACTAATAAAGTTAACACTGCCAATACTGTGCTTAACTAGAACTTCAAGCAGCTATAGGATCTACAGTACATGCTGGGGTTTATAGTTCTTAAAGGGGTTGCCACTACATGAACAAATCCCCCTCTCATTCACCTTTTTGGGCCCTTGTATAATTAAGGCTGCCTTCACACTTGTGTCCCCCTCGCGGCGTCCTGCGGAGGGGGACCCCAAGCTGAGCGCAGGCACTGCAAGTCCCTATGTTTAACATGGGGACGTGGGTGCCTGCGCTCGGTGAGATTGGCGTGCGCACCCATTCACTGCAATGTATGATTTGTACGCAGGGGATGCATGCGCCAAATCATACAGTCTCGTCCGCACTAGGAAAAACAAGTCGCATTCAGGGTGTGGCGGGTGTGGATTT